>MU226914.1:489989-509244 GCA_018584345.1 Thuja plicata | reverse complement strand
CTAACAGAGTGCATACTTCATTGTATGTTTGTAAATCCTCTAACAAGGTGGACCTAGCAGTCCTTATTGCTTCTAACAGGGCAGATCATCAGAAGTGATCAATGTAAGCCTTAACCGGCCAACTTTACTGCAGTACCAAAGTTTTGTGGGTACCATCCCCACCCCAGTTTTACTTTCTATTTGGAAGGTTTCTGGGTTACCAAATCTTTGTGTTTATGTGTTATGAATGATTATACTTTCATGCTTGCAGTAGATTAGATAAATGAATGGTTAAGTATATACAAGTGCAGAAATGATTTAAAGTTTTAAGAGTTACTGATTCACCCCTCCCCTCTCAGTAACTTGGCTAGTCTTGATTATTTCCAACATAGCAGAATCATCAACACCAGCCAAATAAAATTTCATCAAACTTTGCCATGCTGGAAAGTTGTCCTTGTTCAACTTCAGTACCTCCCTTTTATACATCTTGATCTTTTGCTTCAAGTACCTTCAAAAATTTTCAAGAGACCAAAGCTCTGATACCAATTGTTAGAATGGATTTAGAATAACTGAGAGGGGGGGGGGGTGAATTAGTTATCCATAGGTCTAGATGTGCCCATTGAATCTTTATACCAAATTAAACAACTCAGATCTTCCCGACTTTGATAGCATAAGTCAACAATATAAGTATGTAGTTTACTGTTCGAATGAAATAAGCTTGTAGAAACATAACAATAAAACACAATATGAAAATTCACACAAGTTGACACCAGTATTTAACGTGGAAACCAAATTTAGGAAAAACAACCAATAACATACTATCAAGTTTTCACTCTTCTGAAGTGATGCCCTGTTAAGAGCCAATCCTGTTAAAGGTTACAAAACATATTGCTAAATGTGACCTGGTTAAATGATTTAATCACCCTATCAGGAGTGACCTTGTTAGAGGACTTAGAACATTCCAATCTGAATGTCACCTTGCTCAAAGGATTTATACAATGACTATTAGGTCAACCTGGTTAAAGGATTTGAACTGATACAATGGTTAGAAACTAATCAGAAGGTTTAATCTGATTCATACAATTTACTTTGCAATCCAGATCCAATTCAGCTCTAATGCTAATTCACTGAGTGGCATCCATTCTCATTTAAAACTCCAAATCTGCTTGGAAATCCGTCAAGCAATCTCTCTCTGCTTCTCTACTCAATCTTCTTTGCTTAGATCTTTCCAATCAGTCATTTAACCATGCAATCCTTCTTTCATACTCTGCATACGCAACTATCTTAGCTGCGTCGATGAATAACCCCTTGAGGTTATCATATACCTCTCCATCTAGGTCAGATACATCTTTCGCCGCTTAATCAATATTGTAGATCTTAGGTTAGGTCAGATCCAACAGATCTTTCCAACATTAAATTTAATTTATTTCTTCAATACAATCACCAATTAAATCTTTGATCCATACATTAATTATGGTTACTCGTGCATTTACATAGTGTAGATAACATGTGCTTATCCTTAATTAACTTTACATATACCAATAAAATCAACTATGTCAGCCAGAGATCTTAAATCTCATCAATCATCAAAATACTGTTGCTCGGCCAACACTGTGTTCCTTAGCAATTTACTGACGTTCGGCACATACAAGAAAATATGCTCGGCACACATTGGTGCTCGGTCGACACTAAAATTGCTTGACATAAAATGTTCTCAGTAAACTGTCAATGAAAGATAAACAACATATCACTTTTCCAATGTGCCAACTGATAAAGTACCCTTTGTAATTCCTCATAACTCAATCATTCTTCTTGGTCTTCTTGTTAAATCTCCTCCATCAATCAATAGATATGGTACTCAAACAGATAGCAATAGTCTCACTAGTTAAGGTTTGACATCAATGACAAAACAATAATTGTTTCCGTTGTAGCTTCCCAAACAATATTTTCAACAATATGTTCTATGATGAATACAAATGCTTTTATTTCTTTGCTCTATTTTTATATAATCCTCACACATGTAAACTAATTTATATCTTAGAGAGATGAAGCTCTTTGCTTCCAACTCTGAGATACTAACTACTAACCTGACAATCCATGGAATTGGTATATTAATATCTTTCTTCTATATATATCCTATTTTGTGAAATAGTGATTTACATTTGATGTTGCAACAATGTCATATCCTGGGTTGTACTTGTAACATTTTGAATCTCTATTTTCCATGCAACTATCACACTTGATGAATTTGATACATTAGGCTGCAATCCTCATGTTTGTGACCTATTTTGATAGCTGCATCTTATCTGAAATTTACAATATGATTGTTGATTGTGTATAACCTATAGAATGATGATAACCGTGTTCAACTTATTGTCTCCATTGTCACGATAATACTTCTTCTATTGATTTATACCATCTATTATACAATTGGTGAATTTAAGGATTGATTGTTAAATATTGTCACAAGAACGATATCACTAATTTTGAAAAAAATCTTACAACTTATTCATTGAACACTCATTTTGAACTCTCACTCATATTTCTTGTATTATCATTCTTATTCTCATTATTGCACTGTATATTGCCTTTCATGTGGATGTTCTAGGATCAAAACTATAATTTCTCTTTTGATGATCCTCATGGTCATTCCATTTTATGTTTCCTATTACTGAGATATATCACTTAGTTTCTAAAAGTAGATACACTTGATGTCCTCAAATGATTATGCCCTCTTATTGATGGATAATGATGTTCCCTTTGACTGTATTTTGCTAATACTCGTATTCATTGAATACTCATTTTGAATCATTGATAGCATGTTAGTCCCTTTAAAAAATATTGTATTAACTGCGAAGATAATCTCTATTTTTGTATAATTGACCTTATTTTTTAACCACAATCTATAGATACTTATTCTCTACACTTTACATGCATGCTTGATATTCATTAATGCTGGAGTGTTCTGAAGTTGATTTGATATTGTTGTATCACATGTGCAACTGATTTGATCTCATTTCCTTGGCCATGTCTAATATATGATATCACTTTCAAGGTCTATTGTCTTATGAATCACACTTATCATTATCTCTGATATATTATCATAATCATAATTACCTTGCAATTGTATTATATATTTTACTTGACAACTGATGCAAGTGCACTGATTCTATTGATTTATGGTTTACGTAGAATGTCTTGGCCTTTGCAAAACTAAAATAGAATGTTTCATATCATTTATTATCTTTTAAATTTGTATTAATAGCTAAAAGGTTTCACCCCAAAATAAAATGTCCCTTTAATAGCTAGAAATCAATCTGCATTGTTGTAGTTGCACAAGATAAGAAATCGTTAGTTTTAAACTTACAATTCATCTCTCCTGATCTTTTGATGGAGGAGAATCCCTCCCAAGATGTAATAAAATAGAATTTTATAGGCCTTAGATTCCTTAAGGATCATTAGATGTAATAAATTAGGCTCATTTGTAAGACTACTTGGCCTAAGGTGCACCAATAAACCTTGTGGTCAAACTTTGATGCATGAAATACGCATGGACTTATAGGGTTATTCTACATTGTAATATGGCTTAGTAAGCCATTTTGTGTCTTATTGATGTATTTGGGTAAGGATAAATATTAGTAGTCTAAGTGTCATAGATATAATAAATAGAAGGTTTGTAGAATCGTGAAGTTGACAATTTCGTTGTCAACTCCACGATACTTTACTAGTTTAATCGATATGCCAAGAATCATACAAGTCGGTCATTGGAGTCAGTTAGAGTTAGTTATAGTATCGGTTCTAGGAAGGATAAATTAAGTAATGATGTGGTCATTTGTAACCGACGCATGAAGAATACGAAGGGTCCTTTGTAACTGTCAAAGAATCTCTTTGTATAGACAGAGATATAATTGCAAAAGATGAGAGTCGATAGGTAGTAAGTTACGAGGGGAAGAGGAGAGACTGGTGAAAAGGATTTGGGCTCTCTGGTTTTCAGCAGAGACCCTCGATATTATGTATTCGTTTGATTTTAATGAGTTAGATTGTTTTGGAGTCGATCACGAGTTTGCAGATTTCGTAGAAGTTTCTTACTTTAGTATTTCCTACATATCGATTACATAAGTTTCCTTTTGAACGGATTATTCTATGTTTATGTTTTGGTTCTTTTGTTGTAGAATATTACAGTAAAATGTATCGTTTTCTTTTGGAATCGACATTGAAGTATTCAGTTGGTCTATGTATCGGTTCGTGGTTGTTTATGAACAACGTTTAATAATCATTTTAGGTTAATATGTTTGGTTCCATGACAGTCCCGATTTGGGACATTAATGGACATCGTATTTGGCAAAGAGGAGTCGTTCTAAAGCCAAGCGTTAAGTCTGTAATACATTTAAGTTTGAAACTGTTGCCAAGAACTGTTACTCTATCATTATTGAGGTTGAATGCAAATGATGTCAGCGTTGTCAAACTGTCAATGCCGCGTGGAAGCCGACAACGACCAATTCGATAGTCGTTTGGAAAGAGAATCGAGGGAGATAAAGTGCAGAGCTGTTTGTATTTAGAGCAGCGAATGATATAAGTGTCGCTCCTACAAAGACCACCGAGGATCATCGCGTTTTTAGAACCGTGGGTGTCTCGAGTCTTGAAGAGAGATGAAAGGTGGTGGATATATCACGATATTCATGTTCGAGCTGAGATCGGTAGCATGGTGATGAATCTCAATCATAGTCAATGGAAGACCCGCGAAAGAGAGCTTTAAGCCGCAGAGTAATTACATTGAAATGGCCGAAAGATATCTAATATCGTTTCAACAGTCGACCAACGAATTTGGAGCCCGGTCTCGAAACAAAAGGTGGCAAACTTATATTCATATGTGCATCTTCGCGGTGGATTCAATCCCGGTCTGTGGTGAAGGTTATCGGAAGATTGAAAGCCTCTAATCCCAGTTTATAGAAGGAAGACAGTTATAATATGCAGATTTGAATGAACCAACCATTCTCTCTGCACCAAACTTGGTCAAACAGAATATCTTTGTTGGATTTTTTTCTTTTTAGGTGTCTTAGGTTTTATAGAGTATACATTAACACATTTAAGGTCTTAAGAGGTTATGGTAGTAAAAGACATTAAACTCCCAAGAATGTTATTTACCAACTTTTGCAACGTTTAAATGCAATTTTATTGCAACCTCCCCAATAGTCCAAAAGGTTTGAAAAGTAGTTATAGAAATTATAATGGAGGCATATATTTCCATGAATGTTTAAGTTGAGAGTTGATGTTCATGTATATAATAATTTGGTCGTAAATTTAAGGAAAAAAATTGAGATGAAAGTGGGGGTAGGAATCTTAAATAATCTAGGAGTATAGGGTGATTATATTTTGTTGGATATTTGAGGATCAGTTTCATGGTGTATTGAGTTTTCTTGGGTGTAGAAAGACCTTACCTAGGCATTGTATCTTTTTACCCAATCCATTCTTGAGTACTTTCTTCAAAAATCGGCCTATTAGGTTTCTGTATTTTGAGTTTAATACACCTCCCAAAAATGTATTTGAAATGTTATTATTTTCTATCAATACTTTACAAGTTATAAAAGTTAACCTTGAAAAACCTTATTCCTAGGGCTACTACGTAAGCCTATCTCACTAGGCCTAAAAGGGAAATTTGGCTTATGAGACCAGTAGGACTTTATATAAGTCTTCAGAGGGAGTTCCTGCGAACAATTCTGACTTGAAGTTTGGAACACACTAGCCTAGGGTTATCAGAATGTTGTCGTGACAACCTAACATCTACAAAAGAGTTGAAGAAAATTGAGGGATAATGATGAATTCCTTGAAGGGTTATTGGGAAGAAGAATCAAGTGATAGCCTACTTGTGGCTTAAGGGATATGAAGACAAGAAAATTTGTGGTTGGGCTCATTTCCAACCTTACCCCGCTCCACTCTGAATCAATTATGAACTACAATTGATTGTATGATTGAATTCATTTTGTTGATGATCAAATCAATTACAAATGTGATGATAGACATTAATCAGTTAATATATTTTTATTGATGTCAACTTATTTGATTATCATTATGGTAACAAACATATATTATGGGTTAAAGATATGGAAAAAAATAAAGTTTACGTGGTCCGTAATTAATGAGTTCTTTATACACCGAGTAATAGTAAACACTATATCGAGCATAGTAGATCACCGACACATCATGGTATTGACGGAGAAATAAAAAGAAACTAAAGACCGACTAAAATTATGAGCTAGAAAATTTATGATTCCGAGGTAATTGATAATGTTTTTTATGATGATCAAACGACTATGAAAATTGAAGGATGATTAGATGAAGAAGATTGAAATGTGTTTTTAACACAACTACCAAGGAAGGTTTACGTGGATAAATTAACGGTGGAGATTAAGTTAAGGATAGAAATAAAATGTATTATGATGTCTATATAAGAGAAAAGAGATTCATTAAGATTATGATGCGTACAGATGAAAACACCGAGCGAGAGAGGAAAGAGCATTTACTGATCACAATAGAGTATGAAGAATCTGAGAAACTTAAGTGAACAAATTGATCAGAGGTATTATGTACTTAGAATAGATTTGAGAATCTGCAAATAGAGTTGTATTTGAATTAGATCATTACTATATCAGTTTAACCATTGTTATAGATAAATCTCTTAACTGAGTAGGACTTGAAATTATTTATTATGACATTTAAATGAATGTTGATTGTTTTCTTGTTGACCCCATAGTGAATTATTGGTCAAGGGAGAACTTTTAGTGATAAATCCTCTAACCAAGTCACACTTAATAATTGTAACCTTTAACATGGTTGGCTCTTAACCAAGCTCAATTCAAAAGAGTGAAATATTTTTGGTTATCGGGCCAAGTTGGTTTTTTCCCTTAGCAAGGTTTCCACATTAGAAATCTATGTGTTAATGTGTATGATTGTTACGGATTGTTATTTGGCTTTACACATTACTTTATCTGCATTGGTCAGTAATCACAGTAATTTTTTTATTGCTACTCAGTAGATGAGTAGATGATTTAGCTGATGAGAATCCAGATAAGATTGAGATCATATTTTATACTTCATAGAGTTGATTTATATGTTTGAAAGTTTTTTTAATACATCTTGGATAATTCAAGACTGTAGGATAACTAGAGCTAACTGATTCACCCCCCTCTCAGTTATCTAACAATTGGTATAAGAGCATACAGGTCTTAGAGGGAAATTTTTCAAGGACTTAAGCTAAAGATCACAAGATGTA
The DNA here is from genome assembly GCA_018584345.1 of Thuja plicata. Lineage (NCBI taxonomy): Eukaryota > Viridiplantae > Streptophyta > Pinopsida > Cupressales > Cupressaceae > Thuja > Thuja plicata. Next base: position 501,995 of record MU226914.1, on the reverse strand, counting down.
TAAGAGATATTCACCTAAGATGAACAAGGATAACCTCTCAACATGGAAGTGAAGAATGAGACTATACCTATCAGGGATTGGAGATGAGATAACGCTATACTTGGATACTAAATTCATATTACCTACTTGATCTTTGAGGTTTAATGAGATGAGAGAGAAACATGAACACAATACTATGATTGTGGAACTTGCTTCTTCACTAACTAATGCTGAATTTGAGGATGTCAAGTCATGTACATCAGCCAAGAATATGTGGGATAATCTTACACTAGTTTATGGAGGAGATGAAAATGTGCAAAGAGCTAAAGATGAAATTCTCCAAGGAAAATTTGATGACATGAGAATGAATGAAGGATAAAACATAACACAGTATAGTAACCTAATCAAGGAGGTCGTGAATGCTATTCATGGAGTAGGTGGAACTATTGATGAAGACACTATTGTAAGTAAGATTCTTAGAACATTTTTACTTATTTATTTTATTAGAGTCTCTACAATACATGAAATGAGAGCTCAGTAACTGGAAAAAATATCAAACTTGATAATTTAGTCGGTAGACTGATTTCATTTGAGCTGAACAATTTTGAAAATAGTATTGTTCCTGATGTTGAATCTGCATTTATGTCCTCTCTAAAAATTAGTAAATCTAGTAATAAAAACATGATAAGAAATGCTAATGATAGTGACAATTATGATAAATAAATTGATGAGCTTGAAGCATTAATGGCTAGAATATTGTACAAAGGTAAGTGAAGGTATAAATGTAAACTATGTTTGATATGTTTTAATTGTAAAGAAATTGGACAGCTTAATGCCAGATGGCCTAACATAAAAATTGATATAAGAAATGAAAGATCTAATGACAGAAAGGATGATCAAGAAGGCTTGTTACATTGATGAAGATAAAGATAAAGACATCGACACCAACATTGATGAATACATTGAGACCATATTTGTAGCTTTCAAAGAAGATTCATAAGAAGATGAAAGGTAGGTTGAAAGAAAACTCATTTCTAAAGTTAGAAAGCATGACATTTGCGTTATTGATAGTGGATGCACACATCACATGACTGGAGTTAAAGAAAATTTTGAATTTCTTAAGCATTATAATGGTGGATCTGTTAGAATGGGAAATGATACACCTTGTCAAGTGAAAGGAAAAGGGACTATATTGCTGAATAATAAGATCAAATGTGAGAATGCATATTGGGTGAAAGGAATTAATTATAATCTATTCAGTGTTTCACAGTTGAATAATATAGGTCATCGAGTTTCATTTGAAAATAGAAAAGCTAGAATCTATGATGAAATAGGAAAGTTGATCGGCACTAAAGAAAAATCAAAAGGTAATCTATTATATCTTGAAACTTTTTAAACTACTTATTTGATTGCTAGGAATGAATATGTATGGTTGTGGCATAAGAGGTTATGTCATGTAAATTTTGACAACATGCTTAAGATCAGTAAGAAAAGAAAAGTAAGAGGCTTACCGAGCTTATCTAAACTTGACCATGTCATGTGGAAGAATTGCCAAATGGGAAAAATGTCAAAATCTAGTTTTAAGAGAAAAACTTACTCATATAATGATATTTTTAAATTAGTTCTTACAGACCTATGTGGATGAATGAGAACACAGATTTATTATGGTGAGAGATGATTTATTTTATTTGTTGATGACTACTCTAGAATGATGACTATCATGTTCTTACAAGTAAAATGTGAAGCATTTAAGATGTTTAAATGGTACAAAGCTAAAGCGGAAAAAGAAAGTGGTAAAGAACAGAAATTTTTAAGATCTAACAGAGGAGGATAATTTATTTCTAGTGATTTCACTGACTTTTTTAATGAGTATTAAATTAAGAGACATGTCTTTGGAGAACACCACATCAGAATGGGATTGTTGAAAGGATAAATAGATGAATTGTGGATTGTGCTAGAACACTGATGATTAAAAAGAATGTTACACAAGTATACTGGAGGGAAGTTGTTAGTACTACTGTATACACATGGAACCAAGTAAAACTGAAGATTTAGATACAAACAAGACATTGTATGAATTATGGTATGGTTATACACTGAATGTGAGTTACTTTACAATATTTGGAAGTCAATGTTATATTCTGAAAGATGAAAGAAATGGGAAATTTGAGTCAAAAGATGATGAAGGAATATTTATAAGATATTCCACTAAGAGAAAAGCCTATAAATGTTTGAGCAAATCGTCTAACAAGATCATTGAAAGTGCAAATGTAAGAGTTGATGAATTTTCTGAGAAAAATGATGAAGAAATAAAAAGAGAACTAGAAGACTACAGTAGATTTGTTTACATTGAAGAAGCTGACACTTTTCCCAAGAAAATACCTAATGTTACCGAGCATCAAGGTAATGTTACCAAGCATCAAGATGCACCAACCAAGAATCAGGAAGATGTTGCAACTGGAGATCATAATCATATACCAACTAGAGAGCACAATGAAGAACAAAGAACTGAACCTATACTTGCAAAATATGTAAGAAGGCATCATCGACAAAATCAGTTTATTGGAGATAAAAGAGCTAGCATGGTGACACGAAGTAAGATGAATGACAACATATGTTTGATTTGTGAATTTGAATCTAAAACTTTTATAAATTCACTTGAAAATTAAGATTGGATTAATGTAATGAATGAAGAAATTGAGCAGATACACAAAAAAAAACATGGACATTGGTACTGAGATCTAATGTTAAGAATTTCATTGGCACCAAATGGATATTTACAAACAAATTGAATGAGAATGGAGATGTAACCAGAAACAAGGAAAGACTAGTATGCAAAGGGTATGCACAAGAAGAAGGTATTAACTATGGAGAAAATTTTGTACCCGTTGCTAGACTTGAAGGAATTATAATATTACTTGCTTATGCTACATACAAAGGATTCAAAGTATATCATATGGATGTTAAATCTGCATTTTTGAATGGAATACTGGGAGAAGAGGTATACATTGAGAAACCTGAAAGGTTTTTTTGATCAGGTAATTAGACAAGCATGGTATGTAAGTTACACAAAGCTTTATATGGACTAAGACAAGTACCCAAAGCATGGTACGAAAAAATACACTCCTATCTTTTCAGTATTGGATTTGTTAGAACAAGTGATAACAACAATTTGTATTTGAAAAGAAGAAATGATGATAAGACTCTCATTGTTGAAATATTTATCGATGATATTATATTTGGAGGAAATGATAACCTATGCAAATCACTCATTGATGAATTGAGGAAAGAATTTGAAATGTCAATGTTTGGAGAGATCAAAATTTTTCTTGGTTTGAAAATTTTACAACAGGCTGAAGGCATCTACATTACTCAATCCAAATTCATCAAGGAAGTATTGAAGACATTCAGAATGGAATAATAAAAAATAGTCGAAACACCTATGGTGACAAGATGGAAATTGACAAAGGAAGATCAGACACCTGAGGTAAATCAAACATTGTACAGTTCTATTATTGGAAAATTGATGTATGTTGTACACACAAGACTAGACATTACACACATAGTTGGAATCGTAGCAAGATTTTCTGCTAATCCTAGAGAATCATATATGATTGTTGTAAAGAGAATTTTTAGATACTTGAAGAACACTGAAGATTATGGATTATGGTACAAGAGACAAGTCAAATTTGAGCTGAAAGTTTACACAACCGCTAATTGGGCTGGGAACTTTGATGATAGAAAGAGCACTACTGACTTGGAGCATTCTTTGTGGGAGAAAGATTAGTTACTTGGATAAGTAAAAAGAAAGGATGCATATCTCAGTCAACTATAGAAGTATAATATGTTCCTGCTTCTACAAAGTGTTCGAACATTACATGGATAAAACAAATTTTGAAAGGAATGAGTGAAGAGATCACTGTCCCAGTGGTAATTTATTGTGATAATACTAGTTCAATAAATATTTTGAAGAACCTGGTGATGCATGAAAAAATGAAGCATATATCTACAAAATATCACTTTTTGAGGTAACAAGTACAAGAGAAACAAGTGACACTAGAATATGTTGAATCAAAAGAAAAACTAGCTGACATATTCACTAAACCCTTACCGAAGGATACCTTTGAGTACTTAAGGAATAGAATAGGGATTTGTCCCTTGTCTATCAATAACTAAGCTGCCTAGGAGGTTGGATCAACCAGCATGTAATTAGAATATCTATCATGATGATGCAAAGATGAACTAGACTGACAAAAGCATATCAGTACACTACAAGGTACTTACACTACTGTACTGAAAATTAGAGATATTTTTTTGGCTAATAAAGAGTTGTATATTTTATTTTGGCATTGTTGTCAAAGGGAGAAAAGATTCAATGAAATATCTATCCATTAAAGGGATAGAATATTCTACAGATAATGGTAGAGAACAAAAATGATATATCTATCTACAAAGAGAGAAGATTCAAGCACAGAAGAGTCAAATCTGTAGGGAGAGTCTGCATGGTGAATCTTTAATGATGAAACATATTATATATAAAAGCTAGGGAGAGCTACACCATTTTTTATATAGTTGTAGAACATATATTAGGTATTCTATGGCATTTTGATATTGCATGTTTGATATTGTGTTTCCATCAATGCCAAAGGGAGAGATTGATGAACTACAACTGATTGCATGTTTGAATTCATTTTATTGATGATCAACTGAGTTACAAATGTGATGATAGACATTAATCAGTTAATGCATTATCATTGAAGTGAATTTATTTGACTATAATTATATTATCAAACATCTATTATGGTTTAAAGATCTGGAAAAAAAAAAGTTGATGTGGTTGGTACTTGATGAGGTATGTATACACTAAGTAACAGTGAACACTGAGTAAATATATTGTATATCGAGAACAGTGTTAACAGAGATAGGGATCACCAACACATCACGGTATTGACCGAGCAATAAAAAGAAAATAAAGGCCAACTAAAATGAAGAGCTAGAAAATTGATGATTCCGAGGTAATTGATAAGGTTTATTATGATGATCAAATGGCTATGAAAATTCAAGGATGATCGGACGAATAAGATTGAAACGTGTTTTTGACACAGCTATTAAGGAAGGTTTAAGCGACAAAATCAATAATGGAGATTAAGAGAAAAAATATTAAGGATATAAATTAAATGCGTTATGATGTCTATATAAGAGAAAATAGATTCATTAATATGATGATGCACACACATGAAAAATTCATGAATGACTGATCAAACTGGTTGAAGACAAAACCAAGAAATTCCCCAGACAACACTGGGTGACATAGGAAAGAGCATTTACGAAGCAGAATAGAGTATGAAGAATCAAAGAAACTAAAGTGAACAAATTGATCAGAGGTATTATGTACTTAGAATAGATATTAAAATCTTCAAACAGAGTTATATTTGAATCATATCATTACTGGATCATTTTATCCATTATTACAGATAATAACCACATAGGACTTGAAAGTCTTTATTATGACGTTGAAATGAATGTTGATTGTTTTCTTGTTAACCCCATAGTGAATGATTGGTCAAGGGAGAATTGTTGGTGATAAATCCTCCATCTAGGTCACACTTAATAGTGTGCATTGTAACCTTTAACAGGGTTGGCTCTTAACTAAGCTCAATTTAGAAGAGTGAAATATTTTGGGTTATCAGTTCCAGGTGGTTTTTTCCCTTACCAGGGTTTCCACGTTAAAATATATGTGTTAATGTGTATGATTTTTGTGGATTGTTATTTTTCTTTACACATTACTTTATTTGCATTCATCGGTAATTATGAAGCAATTATTTTACTACTACTCAGTAGGTAAGTAGACAATTTAGTCAATGAGTTTGAAGATATGTTTGAGATCATAGTTGACACTTCACCGAGTTGATCTATATATTTGAAAATGTTATTATATATATGGGAGAAATTGGGATTATAGGATAACTAGAGATAATTGATTCACCCTGTCTCTCATTTCTATAACAATCAAGTGTTATAAGAGCTTAGGAGAATCATTAGGGGAAGTATTAGAGTATATTCCATCAGAAGATATAGAATAATAGGCACAAGAAATTCTGATGAAGGGTGCTCCGCTTAATGCCACAAACACATAACAGAAATAGAGAAACAACAATACTTTGCAAGAATAGAAAATGGGCTTCTTATTATCTCCACAAATGTGGAATTACAAACTTTCAGAATTACAATATGCAATTCCACATGGGCATACCCCTTACAATACTATGTAGGACAAAGCCTCGAATTATTACTCCGATCCACCCAGAACTGCCCTAGACAACACTACGGGCCTTCTTTATATAGGCAATTTCCACCGCCTGAGAAATTTCCAGAAATCTAGCCATTAAGGCCGACTACCCTTAGCATTAAATTATTTTTCACTTTTATTACAAAAGGGTCGGCTTTAAATATTTACAAAATATGAGATTAGGTAGCCCAACTTCCGGAAGCCATAACTTTTGAACCGTAGCTCCGTTTGGCTATTATAACCACTTTTCAAAAATGGGAGATCGCGATCTACAGTGCCTGACTAGCGAAGTGCTAGTTAGCTGGGGGGTTCAACCTCGATCCGGAGCCTCTAAGGTCCTGAAAATTGAGCTCAAAGATTTTGCACCCTAAAATCTCAACAGTAAATCCTTAATAACTTTTCCAATACAGATGATCTGGCAATGAAATTCAACTGGCATTCTTATATGACTAAGATGAACCTTCACCTGGAAAATTAGAACATTCTGAGTTCAAATGACCAACTTACTAAAAATAGTAAGTTTCCAAAAATAGCAACTTTGTACAAAATAGCCCTTATTGAATAGAAAAACACATATTTTTGGGTGATGCAAGATTGCCCTTACACCCAAGATGATCCTGCATCAAATTCCTCTGAAACTAATGAATACAGAGCTTGCCAATATTGTGCAAGAGCAACGAGAACAAAACAGATGGGTGAAAGAAGATCTAAGAAAGTTGAAGGGAAAAGTTGATAGAAGTGGTGAATAATTATTAGAAAGAGATGAAGAAAGGGAAGAGGATATATCCCCTAAGAAAGAAGAAGAAGAGGTTCCTTCAGAACATAGGTACCTTATAAATTCCCTTAAGTCTATGGAGATACCCGATAACTAGAAGGTCAAAGTGATGAAGTGAAATTTGTAAGGATTAATGTTGACCTGGTGGAACTTCATCCAAGGAGAAAGGGTGAAGGAGGGGAAGAGTATGATAGCCACATTGAGCACAATGACTGCAAAGATTAAAGAAACCTATATTCTAGGGGACTATAAAGTCAAAATTAATAAGAGAAGACACAATTTGAGACAAAAGGAAATGGATATCAGTACCTATACTAAAGAATTTCATAATCTTAGCATGAAATCCATGACAAGTGAGTCTGAATGTGAAAAAGTAGCCATATATCTGAATGGATTCAGGATAAAAACCCACGATGAACTGAATCTTTTGAACCCTGGTACACTTCATAAATGTTATCATTTTTAATTGAAGGTTAAAGGCATTGTGCCATCTCGACGCGTGGCAGTTGCCAAATCAGAGGGCCCATTTGAAATTGATTAATAGGTGGTCAAGTGGTAGAAGAGCTAACGGTCAGCACTTTTCCTTAATGATAAGATATCTTCAATCTAACCTTCAAGGCATTGCACCTGATGGAAACATGTACATGGCGAGCTAGATCTAAATTTAAAGAAGGGTAACTGAAAATTAACTTGGTTTTCATCCAACAGATGGCTTAAAACCTTTAAGATGAGATATAGTAAATCTATTCATTAAGGCATTGTGCCCTTGCACCACATGTCTCAAGGGTAATAAGGGTTAAGTTTTGACAAGTTAGATTTTATCATGTCGTCAACGTGTTGCCTGGATCAAGAGATGCAGTGGATTTACTCTTGAAGGCATTGCGCCATCTCGATGTGTGGAGATAGTCAAATATTAGGGCCCATTAGTGGGAAGTCATACGTCATGCAGATCTAACTTGATTGTGTGGTTAGTGCTTTTCCTTGAAGAGAAGATGAATGAAATTTTGTGTTCAAGGCATCGCACCTGGTGGCCACGTGTCCTAGGTGGGTGTGGATCAACATTAAGGGTAAAGAAAAGAGACAATAAGTTTAAAAGGATCTGACGATGGGCATAAATCCTTATAGAAAAGATGATCATCAGATAGTGTTTGAGGTATTGCGCCTGCATGACACGTGGATAAATGATGCGACCCATCCAAAATTAAAGAAAGATAAAGAGTTGTCAGTTTGAGAAAATCTAATGGTTAGCCCAAAGAATTAAAGAAGAGATGCAAAAAATATAACCTTTAAGGCATTGCACCTGTGTGCTACGTATCCTTCCTAGTTAAGTGGGACCTATAGTTTCGAAGCCAAGAGTAAAGTTAATGACAGATAAATTTAGTTTTGATCTGATGAGATACGACAAGGATATCCATTGAGGCATTGTCCATCCATGATCAGAGGGGCTGTTAGGTCTTTTATCCAAATTTTACTATGTTGAGGAAGAATTTGATGTTTGTATAGCTGAGCACACAATGGTTAAGTGCCTAAAAGGCATGCGCCTTTTGGTAGATAGCTCAGAGGTTGGGGCAGTGATGTCAAACCCAACTAGAAGACAAGTGGGTTATAATTTTGGGCCCATATGGCGATGATGTGGTAAAGGCTGATACATGGATGATTGCTGCTGAACTTAATGAAGATAAGTTTCATTCCGATCTAAATGGATTGGATGGTTGGCGTGATGCCTTGATTGGTAAGGTGATCGAAGATTAATGTTCAAGGCATGGCACCTGTCTGATGTGTGTTTGGGCCGTTGAGTGCATGTCAGAAAGGAATACATATTTCTCAGGGTAAATATTTTTTTTCCACATGGAGGTTTGTGGGACCTGCTATTTCAAACTCAGGTTAAATTTAAAGAGTTTTTAGGTTTATGTTAATTTGACAGTGTGCACGATGTCTGGATTGGAAAGAAGAAGCTAGTTACTCTTTGAGGCATCACGTCTATGTGTCACTTAGCATGATCTGATTGTATGTGCCAAGATAACTTAAAGAAGGTATACAGATGTGTTTTAAATTTTTAAAAGGTTTCTTTTAGAGCCATTGATGAGAGATTCATGCCAGGACTAGCTGTTGCAACTAATTTTCAAATGTTTAAATCCTTTCTCAGGGTTTTCTCAGAGTGGTCAACCTTGGTGTGTACTATAGAGAAATAAATTTTAAATATGATATTGTGGATTGCGTCTATGTATCTGGGAATGGTTTTTAGATAGGGATTGGGTAGCCCAGTCTCAAATTTATGAGGAGAAGAAACAATTGGGGTTTCTGGTAAAGACTTGCAGATTTGTTAAACCCTAATTTTGGTACTTGTGCTCTCTGCCTTAAATGCAAACACTTTTTTTCCATCTTCCCTAGGGATTGGAAGTTTCTTGTCAAGGAATGATTAGCATAGAATATCGAGGAGGTTTTCAGCTTGGTGAGAAAGACTATTTTGGGGATCAGAAAGTTAAATAAGATTAAATCTTTTGTTGACCTGTTGGAGAAAGATCAATCAGTTGTTTGGCTTGAGAAAAGGAGGTTGCAAAGCATCAGATTGACAAAGAAGGACACATGTGAGATGGTTCTCTTTCCTAGGATTCTTCTTCTTCTATATATCTCCTTCTTCTCTCTATTGTAACGGGTTTGAATGTTTTGGATTCTAAGTGTTGGTTCCAAGCTTTAGTCCCAAGGGGATATAGTAGACTGTATCATTTTTTATTTAGATAGAAAAGAAAATTCTTGTATCTTTTTCATATTATTGAAGTGTTATTTTTTAGATCAGATTAGAAAATGTACATGATTCATCATACTTAAAATGCAATTATTCTAGTTTGAAGTCTCTCCTTGGTGTCAATCTTGTGAGTTTTGGATTTTTTGATTCACTGCCTAGGGTTACCTATGTATATGTTTTATTCCATAGTTTTTGATTTATGATCAAATGAAAATTACTTTGGATAGGGCATAGACTCATTTGAATCATCGACAGAAGGATCTTATAAGTAGTGGTTGGTGTGGATGTATTGTGTTTATGGATTTGAGTGTTTGACAATAGTTGGTTCATGTTTTTTTGATTTGCATTTGAGATATGCTCAATGGATAAGGCACCAATCAAGGATTAGTACATTCTGCTCAGATACATGTTTGATGGGTTTTGGTTATATTCTTCAAATTTACATCAAACCATATCCAAGTCCCCTATTATTCGTGTTTGTTGGTTGTATCTCCTACATAGTAATGGAGAGTCAATGAATGTCTGTTTAGCATTTAGTACTTTATTACTATCATTTTTTGTTTGAATCCATAAGTATATGGTACTGTAAAGAGTTGAGTTTTGTCTGGATTAGGTGTATCTTCCCTTTAGATTTGTAGACCCAAACGTGCAGAGGGCAGTCTTGTCCCCATAGTTGGTCCAGTTACCTTTCAAAGCTTTCATACTTGGAGCTAACCACCCGTAAAATCCGTATGAAGTTATATTGGTAGCTTTTCATAGCATAAACATTTTCAAAAACAAACAAAATGTTGACTCTACTGGGGAGGCCTTTATTTAGATATAGAGTCATGTGTTACAAAGAAGTGTTCCTCATGTTTAGTAAAGTGACTCAAGTCTATATTTTATGTCATTTCAAAATGTTTGCAAGTCCAAGTTCTCAAAATAAATACAAATACTATCTCATAATGGTGAGTGGCGACTCCAAGTTCTCTGATTTGCACCAGTGTGACTAATTGAAGAAAGGCTACAAAGAAAGAGATGGACTTGCAATGATAGATGTTGCATTTATTTTGGACTCCTGTGACTATAAGAATAGTCAAGAGAGGAATCCATATGAGACCATATTAGGGGTGTGCAGAGGTTTTTCTAATTTAAAGAAGGTCATAGTTAGGAAAGAGATCTCAATTGATTCAATTTTTTCCTCTGCAAGGAGGTTGCGACTCTACCAAATTTTTGAAGGTGATTTGGAGGTGAATTCACATCAAATAGGTTTTAGCAGCTTCATCACATCTAGGTATTTCATTTTCATTGAATGATACTTGTTCCATGACAATAAATTCTTAATTTTTTCCCTATTAAATTGTCAACACTAATTGAGAGGGAAGAGAGAGGAAGTTTGTAATTATCCTACCTACTTTAAGATGTTACAAATGTATAAGAAGAGGTTGTATGGGGAAATAAATTTCAATGGAATCCCTGGTTACCCACATCTTATTCCATCAAAAGTCAGGTACCACTTGCCTAGGTTCAGTGGTATGAAGGAGGAATCAACTGAGAAAAATCTAAATAATTTTAGTATTTTGATAAATGATTATGAGGTTGATCATGAGGACATTATTATGAAGTTGTTTAGATAGTCTTTATTGGATCATGCAAGAGATTGGTTGTCATTTTTTTGCTTTTTTCTATCTACTCATGGGAAGAATTGCAAATAGCTTTCATTGCATAATTCAGAGAACATGTGAATGAGTATGACTTGATCACTGATCTTTTTAATATGCATATTGGAGATGACGAGCTTGTGCCTACATTTAATCTCATATTTACCAGAACATTGAAGAGAATAACTAAAAAATGTACACCTCATGATGCAATGGCTATGGTTCTGTATTAAGGTGCATTTGGAAGAAAAAATGAGCTACTTGTTGAGTGGTAAGGAGCCTCAGACTTTGTATCTATCTTTTATGGAAGCACTAGATATTGAGAATAACTTAAAGTATGCCATCATGTCAGGGAATTTTGAAAAAGAAGTTGACTAGGATCAATGTCATAAGATATCAAAAACAAATGAACAGTATGGATCCAGAGTTGATGATCAAAATAAAGATGTTTATAACCTTGTTGATCCTCCTAACCATGTTACAGATTATGTGCCAAGACAAAATGTGAATGAGTGTTTCTTGCAAATAATGGTTACCCCTCACATTAAGGTTAACATGGGTAGGAAAGAATTGTCTA
>MU226914.1:460209-489707 GCA_018584345.1 Thuja plicata | reverse complement strand
TACTAAAAGTGAGGATGAGGATTACATATCATGGCCAGAGGAGGACGATGTTTCTCAGCCCATGTTTTTTTCACATGAGGATTCTCAAGAAGATATGTGTGAAGAATTGGTTGAGAAAGAAACTCCAAGGTGTCAGAGTATCCCTAATTGGTTTTAGGATAAGATGATGGTTAGTATGCAGCCTTGTGAAGAAGGTCAGACTTTTTCTTCTCTTGGATTTATCTGGGAGAATGTTGATTCATTGGAAATAATGATGAATTTCATAGTCATGTTAGAAAAGGAATGCTCATACAAGGAGTTTACACCAAAGAGGAATCAAATGAAGCCTTGCAAAAGTATTGATCAGTCAACCTGTTTATTTGCATTATGGTATTTTTCATGTGAGCAATAGTTGAGGGATCATGCATCTAATTGAAATGACACTAATGTGCAAATTTTTAATGACACTGTTTCAGTCTCATCCGAATTAGTTTCTTACAATGACTCTGATGAGGAAGAGAGGAGTGATTGTGATATCGAGCCTTCATGTAGTGATAATGATGATCTCTACTCTTGTTCATAATCTGATATTTTTCCCTTTGAAGAAGGTGAGTATGACATAGATGTGGGTTGTCATGTTATTAATTTTTCTAATGTGTTATTTGAGATGGACATTATCGTGGATCAGCCAATCCTCTATCATAATGATTATAACAGAGATCTGCATGTGGTTTCCAATCCTTTATTTGAGGATTGTGACAAGGAACCAAATAGTATAAATGGTACCACCTATAGGACAAAATATTAGTGCTTCTCTTTTCAGCTGGATGATTTTTCATGATGTGGTTGTGGATCAAAGGATGATAAACATTGTATTCTTTCTAGTTTTCCTTTACCTAGTGAATTTAATATGCATATACCACGTCAGTTGCCCTTTCTAGTTTTTCCATATATCCTTCTGAGTTTCAATGGTGAGTATGCTGATAATATTTTCTGTAGTGTTGATCTGGAGAAACATATTTGCAGGGCTCATCAGTCAGATAAAAGAGGCATATTCTACTTGCTTCTAGTACAAGGGGTAAAGAAGTTTGTATTTGACAAAGGCAAGTGAATTATCAAAATTGGTGATGGTGTTAGGCCATCAGAGCTGGTTTGATCTCTTCAAATCAGAGAATAAGTTGCAGAGATGTTGTCTTTACTGGTAGGAGTAGGTTTCCCCTTTTGTTTGTTGTTATCCTAGAAATCTTGAATCCTTTCTATTCCTACAAGAGCCATGCATCCCCAGATGGAACCAATATTAGACCCATTCAAAAAAAATCATGATTCCATAACTTTTCCTCTGGTTTTCACAAATTTTATTAGATCTCTCTCCTAAAGCCCTATGTCTTGTTGATTCAAATTCATGCTAAAACCCTAAACCCTTAATTCTTATTATGTATTCAAGTTAATTTTCTAATAAACTTAAGTATTATAAGCCCATGTGTTTAAATTAACATTTTCAAGGGGGCCACTTTATAACTTTAGCCTTTAGGTTTCATGTGTTTTATAGTTCAGAGAGGTTCATTTTAGTATTTCCTAAGTTTAAGTCCCTGAAGTATTTTACCCTTTACATTTGTCAAGCATGTTATTTATAATCCAATGGTGGGTGCTATCCCTTAACCATAGAGATGAATTTATTTACTCATGGAGGCATCGTGCCTAGCTAAAATATGTGTTGGATGGTGGGATGTGGGTCTACATGGAAGTAAAGGGTTAAAGGTGGTGCAGATGTGAGAGGATCTAACGGATGACACTATGCCTTGATTACGAGGATGAATCTTTTTAATGATCAAGGAATTGTGCCATCTATACATGTGGTAGTTTCCATATCTAAGGGACCATTTGAAATTGATTAATAGGTGTTCAAGTTGTAGAAGATCTAACAGTCAGTGATTTTCATCAATGATAAGATGTGTCTGATCTAACCTTTAAGGAATTGTGCCTGATGGGCACATGTATGTGGCGGGCTAGATCTGAAGTTAAATCAGGGTAACAGACAAGTAACTTGGTTTGCATACAAATGATGGCATAAACCCTTGAATCTGGGATACTGTCAATCTATTCATCAAGTCATTGCACCCTTGCACCATGTGTCCCAGGTGGGTGTGGATCAGTGACATTGTAATAAGGGTAAAGTTTAGATAAGTTGGATTTGATTATGCGGTCAACATGTTTCCTAGATCAAGAGATGTGGTCAATTTACTCTTTGAGGCATTGCGCCATCTCGACACATGGTGGTTATTAGATCTTAGGGCCCGTCAGCGGGAAGTTATACATCATGTAGATCTGATTTGATTATGTGCTCAGCACTTTTCCTTGAAGAGAAGATGAAAAGCATTTAGTGTTCAAGGCATTAAGGCTCATCGCCACGTGTCCCAGGTAAGTCCTACTCAAAATTAAGGGTATAGTAAAAAGAAACTAATTTTAAAAGGATCTAACGATGGGCGTAAAGCCTTATAGAAAAGGTGATCATCAGATAGTATTCAAGGTGCACTAGCGTGACACATGGATAGATGATGGGACCTGACTAGAAGTAAAGAAAGGTAAAGGGCTATCAGTTTGAAAAGATATAATGGTCCGCGAAAAGCCTTAAAGAATAATAGTATAAAAGATAAACTTTGAGGCATTTCTCTTGTGTGCCACATGTCCTTCCTAGTTAAGTGGGAACAATAGTTTCAAAGAAAAGGGTAAAGTTAATGACAGATCCATTTAGTTTTGATCTGATGATGGGCGCTTTTCTTAGAAGGAGAGATTTGATGAGGATTAACATTGAGGCATTGTGCCCAGGTGACACACAACCATTCTTTATCAGAGGCATCTTTAGTTTTTTTATCCCACATTTACTGTGTTGAGGAAGAAGTTGATGTTTTTATATTCGAGCACACAATGGTTAAGCGCCTAAAAGGAATTTGCGTTTTTGCGGACAACTCAGAGGTTGGGGTAGAGATTTGGCACCCAAATGGAAAACATGGAGGTTAGTTTTATGGGTGCATGTGGGAATGATGTGGTAGAGGGTGACACATGGATGATGGCTACCAATATTAATGATGATAAGTTTCATACAGATCTAAATGGATTGGATGGTTTGTGTGATTTCATGATCGGGAAGGTGATCGAAGATTAATGTTCAAGGCATCGTGCATGCATGACGCATGTCTAGGTTGGTCAACACAGGTCAGAAAGGAATAGGGATTTCTTAAGGTCAATTTTTTTTCCACATGGCAGTCTGTGGGACCAGTGGTTTTCAAATTTAGGTTTAAAGTTAAAGAGTTGTCTGGTTTATGTTAATCTGAAGGTGTGCGCGGTGCCTAGATTGGAAAGATGAAGCTAGTTAGTCTTTGAGGCAGCACGTATATGTTATCCCTTGAAAGATATGATCATCTATGCCCAGATAAATTAAAGAAGAACTGCAAATGTGTTTTAAATTGTAAAAAGGTCTCTTTTTGAGCCGTTTATGAGAGATTCACGCGTAGGACTAGCTGTTGCAACTAATTTTCAAATGTTTAATTTCTCTCTTAGGGTTTTCTCAGAGTTGTGGACCTTGTCGTTTCCTACAGAGAAATAATCCTTATATATAATCTTGTGGGTTGTATCTGCGAATGTGGGGATGGTGTCTAGACAGGCACTAGGTAGCTCAATGTTACATTTATGAGGAGAAGCAACAATTAGGGTTTATGGTAAAGACTTACAGATCTGTCGAAACCTAATTTTGGCTCTTGTCCTCTCTTCCTTAAATGAAAACCCTATTTTCCATCATCCCTAGGGATTGGTAGTTTCATTTAAGGGCATGATCAACATAGAATATGGAGGAGGTTTTCATCTTGGTGGGATAGACTGTTTTGGGGATCAGAAATTGAAATCAAATCAAATCTTTTCTTGATCTTTTGGAGAAAGATAAATTAGTTATTGGGCTTGAGAAAATGAGGTTGCAGTGCATCAGATTGAATAAGAAGGACATGTGTCAGATGTTTCTTTTTTGAAGGGTTCTTCTTCTTCTATATATCTTCTTCTTCTCTCTGTTGTAAGGGTTTTGAAAGTTTTGGATTCCAAGTGTTCGTTCCAAGATTTAGTCCCAAGGGGATATAGCAGACTGTATCATTTTGTATTTAGATAGAATAGAAAGTTCTTGTATCTTTTGCATATTATTGAAGTGGTATTTTCATATCAGATTAGAACATGTACATGATTTATCATACTTAAAGCAATTATTCTAGTTTTAAGTCTCTCCATGGTGTCAATCTTGTTAGTTTAGGATTTTATGATTCACTGCATAGGGTTACCTATGTATATGTTTTATTCCATATTTTCTGATCTTGGATTGATTGAGGAGCATCTTGGGGTAGTTGGCAATCTTGTGTCACAAAAAATGTTTTGGTTTAATTTTTGTTTTAGTAGTTAACTTTGTTGGAGACCTGAGGTGCTCAGTCAATTTAGTGGTATTCCTTGGTTGGAAGATGTATTTCTTCACTATTGGGATCAGTGACTAGACTCGATGGTGCTCAATGTTGCTGTGATATTCTACTTGGGGTACACTACTCGGTAATAGTTGCTCAATGTGTGCAGCTTAGTGGTGTCTTGATTGGTAAAATATTACTTGGTGGTATGTGTTTGGTTGAGTTTTTCTTAGTTGTGTCTTCACCAAGTGGTTTGGCTCTCAGTGTTCTTTTTTACCGACTAGTTGTTGGGGTTCAATGAATTGTGTTTATGGATTGCACGGACATTAGAGAATGCATCCATGATTTGAGGGGGGTCATTGGGATCATGCTAAGTTTTGAGGTATGTAGATTTGTGGCATTGGATCTTGTGTGGACATAAATATGGGTTGATGTATTCCCGCTTGTATTTTTTTAATTGCAACCGACTCATGCATTTAATATTTGTTGATTGTAGAGTGTATGGCCAAAAGGGTGATTTACTTTTTGTTTACAAGCCGACTTGTGTCAAGTGTGTATAAAAAATATTCTATGTTGATGTTTTGAGAGATAGATGGAGGAAAGGGAAGATAGTTATAAAATAGCAGAGTAAGCTTATCATCTGAATGATTGTAAGTTGCTGCAGATAGTTGTAAATGGGTAGACAAAGATTGCAGATTGCTTGGTGGCTTGCGAGCATTACTTAAGATCTAGTATCTTCCACTTAGCTATATGATAGATGGATAAGGTTAGACCTAAGGAGATCTTTTTGAATATATTGATGTAATTGGCCCTAACTAGGAAGGCCTTACATCCCGTTATGTTGCATTTAATTGGAATTCTGAGATAATATAAGTTGATATTGATATATCTTGTGTTGTGTTGTTTCCGCTGTGTGTTCTTGTTGTTGGCTGCAAGTTTGGACAATCCTTTATTGGATCCTCCAAGATTTACTACATCAAGTGGTATCAGAGCTTCTGGTTCATTTCTTGTGGAGCTTAGGGTTTTCAAAGATCAGGAGAGATGCCTTTGAGAAGATTGGACCCTAAGGTGATTATAAATCTTTCTAAGGAGGTGAATGCAAGGATAACAGAAAGATTCATATTTGAGATGATGGTGATCAAAAATGAAATAATTGAAGGTATCCAAAATGTTGGATTACATAAAGGTCTAAGAACGGATGATGGTTATGAAGAAGTTGTTGAATATTTTGAAATTACTAGATCTAGTGAAGATGACAAAGCCAATCAGATAGAGAGATCTAGAGGAGACATATATGAACGGTTGTGGAGATTTGGAGCTCAGTTGAGTACAAGCTACTGAATGGAGGTCTGCAATTTTTTAGATACATGGATACCCAAGGATCTGATTGATTGGATTGGTGAGTTAGAATACTACTTTAACCTGGAAGATATTGAAGATCCACTTAGAGTGAGGTTGGAATAGGATAAGTTAAAAGGACATTTTTCTTTATGGTGGAAAGAGTTGTAGAGGGATCGAGAAGAAGGAGCTGAGATAAAGATCAATTGGTGGAGATTGATGGTGGTGAAGTTGAAACCTAAGTTCATTCATGCCACCTATGAACTATAGTTGTTTAAGAAATTGCAGAATCTAAAACAAAAGGAAATGACTGTGGAAGATTATATCCAAGAGTTCTACAAGTTGACTATTCGGTCTCAGAATAGAGAACTATCTAAAGAAAATGTGGTGAGGTATGTTAATGGTCTGAGATTCAATATCGAGGATGAGATTGGTATGTTGAAGATTTAATTAGTTGAAGATTCTTATCAGTATGCATTTAAGGATCAAGACAAGTTGGAGAGAAGACATTTTTGTAATTCTCAAGGGAAGGAGGAGCAAGAGAAGTCGGTAAAGGATAAACCAAAAGTTGAAGATGAACCAAAACCTATTCGAACAAGGAGAAAGATATGTAGAGGTGTATTCAGAGGTACTTGTTACAAATATGGAGAAGAAGTTCATCGACTATTTTAATGTCCCCATGCAGATAGGAAGTTTGATAGTCACTGAAATGTTATGGTGAATGTGGTTGCTGAGAATGAATCGAAGGTGGAGGGTATGAATATTTTGCTTACGATAAATTTTCTACCCTCAAAGAAAGATGATTCTTGTTAGAGGAAGAACTTGTTTAGGACTGTGTGCAAGTCTGGTGGTAAATGTTGTAAGGTGAATATTGATGGAGGAAGTACTGAGAACCCAGTTGTTGAAGAGATGGTTCAAAAACTTGGTTTGAAAAGGTTGAGGAATCCTTGTCCTTATAGGATAAGTTGGTTACAAGATGGTCATGTAGTAGTGGTGAAAGAGAAGTTCATGGTGAGTTTTTACATTGGTACTTATAGAGGATAAATATTATGTAACATTCTAGAGATGAGTTCTTGTCATGTTTTACTTGGTAGACATTGGGATTATGATAGAGAGGTTGTTCATGACTATAAAAGAAATTCCTTTACTATACTGAAGGATGGGAAGAATTAAATTTTGTTTCCTTTGAAGGATGTAGAGATCGGTTAGAGGAACTTGAGCATTGGTCAAAGATCTCAAATGGTTACAGTGGATGGTGTAGACATGAATTTGTAGGGATATGAATATAAATCAGTAAGTACTAGTGGTAAAAGGAAGCAAAAGAAGAACCAAGGGAAGAGTGTGTCAATTGAGGACTTGGAAGAAATGAATAAGCTTGGGATCTATGTGGTGAATCCCAACAGATGTTAATCCAACCTTTGAGAGCATCTTTCCGCACCTGGGGTGTTTGATGCAAGAGCATCCTGGAGTAGTTGGTGATCCTGTCACGAAAAACATGTTTTGGTTTAATTTTTTTTTTAGTAGTTAACTTGGTTGGAGACCTGAGGTGCTCAGTCAATTTGGTGGTATTCCTCACTTGGAAGATGTATTCCTTTACTGTTGGGCTCGATGACTCAACTTAGTGGTGCTCGATGTTGCTATGATATTCTACTCGGGGTACATTTCTCGGTGGTAGTTGCTCGGTGTGTGATTCTCAATGGTGTCTTTCTCGGTAGCATATTACTCGGTAGTGCCTTTTCAGTGGAGTTGTAGTTGGTTTTTTATTTCACCGAGTGGTCTGGCTCTCAGTGTACCATTTTACAAATTGGTTGTTCGAGTTAACTAACATGTGTTTATGGATTGGGAGGACATTGGAGATTGCATCTGTTATTTGAGGGGGGGTCATTGGGATCGTGTTGAGTTTTGAGGTGTGCATATTTGTGGCATTGGATCTTGTGTGGACCAAAATTTGGGTTGATGTGATTCCCCATGTATTTTGTTATTAATTGCAGCCAACTGGTGCATTTAATATTTGTTCATTATAGAGTGTTTGGCTGACTTGGTCATTTAATTTTTGTTTACAAGCCAACTTGTGGAAATTTTGTATAAAAGAGAGTCTAGGTTTATGTTTAGAGAGATGGATGGAGTCAAGGGAAGATAGTTATAAAATAGAAGAGTAACCGAATAAGATGAATGATTGTAAGTTACTGCAGATAGTTGTAAGTGGGTAGATAGAGATTGTAGATTCCTTGGTGTCTTAGATCTGGTTTCTTCAACTTAGCTATATGATTCATGGATAAGGTTGAATCCTATGAGATCTTATTGAATTTTTTGATGTAATTGGGCCTAACCGGGAATGCCTTATAGCCTAGAATATTGCATGTAATTGGAATTTTGTGATAATATAAGTTGATATTGATATATCTTGTGGTGTGTTTTTTTCGTTGAGTGTTATTGTTGTTGGCTATAGGTTTGGATAGTCCTTTATTGGATCCTATGAGCTTGACTACAACAGGGATCAAATGAAAAATAATTTGGATAGGGCATACTCATTTGACTTGTCTACAAAAGGATCTAATAAGTAGTGGTTAGCTTGGATTGATTGTGTTTATGGATTTGAGTCTTTGATAGTAGTTGGTTCATGTTTTCTGTATTTGCATTTGAGATATGCCCAATAAATAAGGCACTGATCAAGGATTATTAAATTCTCTAGAGATATATGTTTGATTGGTTTTTGTCATATTCTACAAATTTACATCAAAATCATATCCAAGTTTCCTATTCTTTGTGGTTGTTGGTTGTATGTCCTAGATAGTAATGGAGAGTCAATGAATACCCAATTAGAATTTAGTACTTTCTTACTATCATATGTTGTTTGAATCTAGAAGTATAAGGTACTGTAAAGAGTTGAGTTTTGTCTAGAGTAGGTGTACCCACCTTGGTTTTGTAGAGCCAGAAGTGAAAATGATAGTATTTTCCCTATAATTGGTCCAGATACCTTGCAGAGCTTTCATACTTGGAGCTAACCACCCTTAAAATCAGTCTCAAGATATATTGGTAGCTTTTCAGATCATAAATGTTTTCAACCACCAAAAGGTTCAAGCATATTGATAATCATTTTACTTTTTGCAAAATTATAGTTGATCTTATCTCCCTTATCATTCATTGATGTTTCTCATTTGTCATAATTAGGGAATGGTTCTTTAAAGGCCTTATGATCAAAATTCTCAACAAGACCATCCACTCCAACTTTCCCATCCTCAATAAGATCTTTAATGACATGTTTAATATTTATGTAATTGTCAGTCTTGTGTCCTTTGTTCTTATAATATTTACAATAATGATTTTCGTTCCACCACTTAGGTTTCATCTCTATCTCGTATAGTTTATCATATTTAGGTAGTGTGATAATCTTGTTGGAAAGTAAATTCTTAAGTATAACATCATATGAATATCCCAAGGGAGTAAAATCATGTTTAGGCTTAGGTTCCCTTAAATATTTAGCCTTATTAAAATCATTGGATATTATTGCTTCTCGTTATTTGGTTGTCAGGATAGCAATAGCCAAGTTACAAATGGCCTCTTTAGGCTGAGACTAATCAATAACACCATCATTAACCACATGTTTTATTCCAAGGCTTATTATTGTCTTTGTTACATCCATTACCATTTGTGGATTTATCCTCTCTCAATGTGATCTCACCCTTTTTGACCAAAACATCATCTATTCGAAAAGCACTTTCAATCATATCATTAAAGGTGAAAAAGACTTGGTTTCTAAAATCATAATATAACTCAGGTACAAGGTTATTATAAAAAATATCAATATTTTTTTTTTCTACAAGTTTTTGTGGGTACCTTGAATGTAACTTTGTCTATCTTTGCAAGAATGTAACAAAAGGTTCACCTTGTTTTTGTTTGATGTTCCATAGGTCAAGCATTTTCATAGGGTGCTGAATATTATAAGAGTATTTTTGAATAAACCTTTACACTAACTCATCGAAAGACTTGAGTGGGGGTGTGATTTTTGTGAAACACTCCTTGGCTTGGCCATTTAGACTCCTAGGAAAGAGTCTCATAAGATAAGTGTCATCATCCATAAAGTCCATACTCGAAGTGTAGAATTGGCGTACATGGTCATGTGGATCCCCATTTCCATCATACTTGTCATACTTAAGAATATTAATATCTCTTGGAAAAGGAGTCACGTATAGATCATTGTAAACAAGTAGAGCGCATATGGATTCCATATAAAATATTGACTTAGGCTTCTCCTTTTCCCTTTTTAAGTTTCATATTTCATTTTTCAAATTTTGTATTTCCTTGATGGCAACTTCCAAAGGTGAGGGTTCTCTTCTTCGAATCAATCCATCAACATCCAATTCATGAGGGAGTTTCATCCCTTTAGAAGCTAAGTGCATGAAATATTGATCACCATTTTTTTCCAATTCTTTTAACATCAGTATTTGATAATGGTCGTTGAAATTTTACGATCTCTTCTTCAGTAATCTCATGCTCCACATTGTTGCCATGTTGAGAGTTAGACCTAGAATGGGAATTTATTGAAGGTGAATTGTTCCCATGATCTCCAAGGAAATTGGTATTGAATTGTTGAACCAAACGAGTTTCTTGTTTCTCCATGTAAGCCTTTCTTTCTAACTACATTTTTCTTAACCTTTGATTGTGTTCAAAGAGATCATTCAATCTCTTGTTATGCTCCTCTCTAGACATGGTGAGAGATAAACTATTTTTAGATCTTAATTAGGTAAGTGGTGTCTAAAAGGTACTATCAAAGGTGCTCCCAAAAGGATCAAACCAAACTTTTGTACTATCCCCCTCTTCCTGCAAGGTAACTCAAGGTTCTTTCTCGTGATGATGCTGACACCTAGTAGGAAAAGGTAGTTTGTCAAAGCTAACTGGAGGTTTCTTTCCTTGGTCAATCTGATATCCAGTTGTTACTAGTATGAATGATAGTGTAAAGAGATAATTAAGATGACATGAGAGAACTTGATGTCCACCCTAGAAGAGAAAAGTGTTCACTTGTCAAAAGTAAAAGAGAGTAACATAAGATCAAGATGTCTTACCACAAAGTGCCCAAGCTGCATGTAAGATCCATGTCTATGATATTTGTGACTTAATTCAAGAGATAACATCAAGATAAGGGTAAATATAGCCAAAAGCTATAGATAAGTGAAAAAATTTACAAATCAAAAATGTAACAAAGGTATCTAGGTGATGTTTTTCAGCTAAAGATAGTCCCTAACCTGCTAGTTAAGACCAAGAGACTAAAAATGGTCAAGTATAAACTTCTTAAACCATCTAAGAGAAAATTAAAGGCCAAAACCACTCAGATTAAAAAATTTACTATAGACCTTAGTAAACCAGATGACAGTCATGCAATATTTCTCACTACTGCAGGCGGGATTGAGACAACAAACATAAAAGGCCATTTTTTGGACTCAAAAACCTTGTTTTGATTGATTAGAAATCGATGACAGTAAGAAATTTTAGTTGTAACTATTATACACTAAATTTTGCACCCTATTAATCTCTTAAGCCTAATAATCTAGTATAACATGGGAATCACTTCTACATTGTGGGACCTCTGGTAACTAAAGTGAAACCTCTAGGTTCTAGGTTGGTTCCTCTTGGATAATCACCTTATCTTGATTTTTTAACATGGAAAAGTAAACTTGGAAGGGAAAGGGATAGAAGGAGAAATGAAAGGGAAATGATGAAAAGAAAAACTAACCTACTAGGTGATACACCGAAAATGGTATAAAGCATAACACCATTATCAAAACTAGCATAAAATCCTCGAATCTAGCTAAGCACAACTTTCTGAATAGGTTTGCATAAGTATTCCATAGAGAGGCCTAAAATGAAAAGAGTCTATTCAGGGAAATAAAATATTTCACAAACACTATCATATTCAATGGAATATACATGCACTACGACCTGCAAATAGACATCTACTTCTACAAATAGGCACATAAATGAGAGAAAATGACAGGGGATTGAACAATATCCACAAGATATCTAAATCAAATCATTTGTAGTAGTGCAAAAAAATTTAGAAAGAAAGAGGGCTCAAGAACTCTAGTATTTCTCTAATATTGATCACTATATTATGCTTCAATAAGAGAAAGTACAGACAAGAAAACATGGGGACAAATAAAATGTCACAAAAAGCCTTGCATAATCTAAATTACAATGAGAAATTACAAGAGATGAAAACCTGAAGGGTAGAGAGGTAGAACCATACTAGAAGAACCACTAGAGACCTAGCATTTAAGGGGCTCTAATAATGCTTTGTAATGAGGGCTTTAACAAGTCATGAACTAGAGGGTAAAACAGTCACCTAGAGACATGTAGAGATCAGATTAAAGGCTAGAAACCCTGATAGAATCATACAATCTGGGATATACCCTTGTGGGAGCCTCATTTACTCAACTTGAAGCCAATTTTAGAGAGGATGGGAAAATTGGGTAACATTTGTGGACATTTGTGTTGAATGTCAGCCTGCTAGACATATAAAACTAGTGGCCTTATGACATTCCATTGGGCAAGGAGTCTGTACTTGGGCACAAAAGAGACCTCTGGGAAGAACAAGGATCTAAACTAGGGGGAGGAATGAAAAACCAAAATAGGAAAAGAGACTATATACAAGAAGAAACAAACTAAATGTGCACATGCACTTGGAGGAAAGTAAGAAAACTAACCTAAACTAAACTAACCAATATAGAAAACTTGTCAAACAAAACCATTCACCGGATGGTTAAATTAGCTATGAGGCACATAAAAGTATGTCAGGAAATATTGAAGTGCCTCTTGGAAAAAATGATCAAACATACTCACCAAAAATTGATCATATGGGGACATCTCATTAGACTCCTCCTGGGCCAAGTATTTGATGGGCAAGCATCTTGAAAGTCTAAAATTAGAACTCTCCTTGATGGTCTCTTTTTTATGATTTGCATTCAAATATTGAGAGTTAACCTCTACCATAGGAAATCAGATGAATTCATTCTCCATGGTTAGAGGATCATTATCCTCAATAGAAAAAGCATAGAGATCTTCATAACTATCAACTCCCTGAGGGTTCCTTGAATTTTGTTCCAGCTCTTGTTCATGCATGGAATCCTTATAAAGAGAGAAATATAAGACTAGGCCTTCCTTAATATGTACATTACATTGAACCTCTCATCCAAGGATCGGAGATTCATCATTCAATTTGTCACAAAAAACCTCCATGATGCTGGAAAAAGAATCCTCTTTAAGTTTTTTGTCCTTGTTCCTTTCTTGGAAAACCTCTTCTATAGTTGTAGGCTTATGAATTGATATATCATCAGGATGACTAACACCCTCTAGCTACTGTGAAATTGTAGATGTGGTCATGTCCATGTCCTTTGTATCTTCATCAACATAAAAAGGAAGCTCATCCAATAAAAGCATAACATCTTCATCTTTATCACCTCCTTCTTGATGGTATTCTTTATGTTCCAATTTACTTTCATCCATAGGTAATGGAATGTCTTCTTCTCCTTAAACAAAAATGGGAATCCTATCAAATAAAATGTCCATGGGTTTAGGTTGAGCATCAATCTCCATTTCTTCACCTTGTTGTCCCAGCTTGTCATAGTCATCACCCAATACCAACACTTCTAATTTTCTCTCCTCTTCATCACATGAAGGTTCATCCATCACAAGTTCTTGGTATAATGCTTTACTAGTATCCTTGAAAAGACTTGGCATCTAACAGTCAGGAAGTAGACTCAATGAAAGTTTCCATGGCAACTCAATATATTGAGAGACCTAAGGGTTATCTTGGGATAAACAATTGTCTTGAATAGACTGCTCTTGCAGAGTGGTGGACTGAATCTCGAGTATAGGCTCTTGGAAAGAATGCTTTCCTTTAAAACTTGGGATGTGAAATTGAGAGTGCTTAGATGTAGACATAGAAGGCATACCATTTTTGAAGCTTGGAAAATTGAAAACCCTTTATGACATATGTTGCTCACTTTCAACCTTCTCTTTCCAAACATAGTCCTCAGGCTATCATTAATCATAATAAGGTTGTAATTTTTCTATAATAGGTTCATGTGGTAGGAGGATATCATTAAAAGTTAGAAATGAATGCTCTATATGTTCTTCATTTATAGGTTCTCGGAACATGGGAGTATTCCAAATTGGAATTATAACCACAAGATATTTAGGAGACTCACCCTCCGTAAAAGGACAGAATCTTGGACTCTTAAATTTAAGAGCCCTTTGTTCCACAATTTGTGATCTCATCTCCACTTCCTTGACAACAATTTGGTGATCAAGATCCTTTTCCCATTGGGTCTTTTGCTTCTCATTACCTAGAGTCCATGTCACTTGGCTAGAAAATAACTCCTGCTCATAACTTTGAGCTTCCATATAATGCTTAGGAAGATAATCTTGGTGAGAGCATTCCTCTGATCGTGATTGGGTCTCTTTCTCTATTTTGAAAACATAAAAACTTCATGGAGAGATCCTGAAGTAAAATTTGCAGATGTTCCTGATCCTTCCTAAATTTTTGAGATTCTTGCTACTGTTGGAGCCCCTCAGACTGATCAAGAAGTTGGTTAGGGGTGGGTGGGTGGTAAACATAATGAACATGTTATCCTTGACTATCCTTTTTTTTCTTTTGTTCCCATGATGCTTCCCATTAGAGAACATTCTCATAAGCTTGTGTAGGGACGTATTGATTAGGGGAATATTATACATATTTAAAACCTTCTATGATATGGTAGCTTGGACTAAAAATCCTATTTTGGATGGTTTTCATATGGTTCCTAATTAGCCCATTGAGCATTATTTTCATGATATTATGGTGAGTATCCTAACTACCCATAATAACTTGACATCATGCAATTAGCTAGAATTTTGAATATAAAAGATTTGAATCATACCAGCACTTGATCTTTTGAAACCAATAGATACTTTCTCAGAGTCACCACATATGCCTCAAAAGAGAAAAATCTTGTAGGTTAGTACTATGTAGTCATCATATAAGAGAAAACATAGATTTAAAAATAAAATTCTTTTTGTGGTCACATTGGGCATGCCAGAACTATTATACACTAAATTTTGCACCCTATTAAGCTCTTAAGCATAATAATCTAGTATAACATGGGAATAACTTCTAGGTTGTGGTACCTCTTCTAACTAAAGTGAAACCTCCAGGTTCTAGGCTCATTCCTCTTGGATAATCACCTTATCTTAATAAGACATGAGACACATAAAAGTATGTCAGGAAATATTGAACCGCGTCTTGAAAAAGGGGAACAAACATACTGACCTCAAATTGATCATATGAGGAGGTCTCATTATACTCCTCCTCGGCCAATTATTTGATGGGGAAGCCTCTTGAAAGTCTGAAATTAGAACTCTCCTTGATGGTCTCTTTTTTACAATTTGCATTCAAATCTTAAGAGTTAATCTGTACCACAGGCAGCCTGATCAATTGATTCTCTATGGTCAAAGGATAATTATCCTCAATAGATCAAGTAGAGAGATCTTCATTACTATAAACTCCCTAAGGGTTCCCTAAATTTTGTTCCAACTCATTTTCATGCATAGAATCCTTAGGAGAAGAGAAATCTAAGACTAGGCCTTCCTTAATAGGCACATTACATTGTTCCTCTGCTCTAGTGAACGGAGATTCATTATTCAATTTGTCACAAAAAAACTCTATTATGCTAGAAAAAGAATCCTCTTCAAGTTTTTTTTCCATGTTCCTTTCTTTGATAACCTCTTCTATAAGTGTAGGCTCATGAATTGATACATAATTAGGATGACTAACACCCTCTAGCTGCTCTGAAATTGCTGATGTGGTTATGTCCATGTCCATTGTATCTTCATCAACATAAAAATGTAGCTCCTCCAATAAAAGAATAACATCTTCATCTTTATCACCTCCTTGTTGATGGTAATCTTTATGTTCCAATTGAATTTCATGCATAGGTTATGGCATGTCTTCTTCTCCTTAAACAAAAAGGGGAAGCCTATCAAATAAAAAATCCATTGGTTTAGGTTGAGCATCAATCTCCATTTCTTAACCTTGTTTTCCCAACTTGTCATAGTCATCACCCAACACAAACACTTCTGATTTTCTCTCCTCTTCATCATATGAAGGTTCATCCATCACAAGTATTTGTTCTGATGCTTTACTAGTATCCTTTATAAGACTTGGCATTTGACATTCAGGAGGTAGAGTTCGTGAAATTTTCCATGGCAGGTTAGTATCTTGAGAGACCTCAGGGGTCTCTTCGGATAAACAATTGTCTTGAATAGACTGCTCTTTGAGAGTGTTGGATTGAATCTTGAGTATAGGCTCTTGGAAAGAATACTTTCCTTTAAAATTTGGGATGTGAAATTGAGAGTGTTCAGATGTAGACACATAAATCATACCTTTTTTGAAGCTTGGAAAATGGAAAACCTTGTCTGACATTTGTTTCTCACTTGCAACCTACTCTTTCAAAACATAGTCCCCAGGCTATCATTGATGATAACAAGGCTATAATTTTTCTATAACAGGTTCATGTGCTAGGAGGATATCATTAAAACTTGGAAATGAATGCTCTATATATTCTTCATGTGTAGGTTCTCAAAACATGGGAGTATTCAAACTAGGAATTCTAACCTCATGAGATTTATGAGACTCACCCTGCCCAAAAGGCCTGAATCTTAGAACCTTACATTTAAGAGTCCTTTTTTAGAAATTTGTGATCTCATCTCCACTTCCTTGACAACAATTTTGTGATCAAGCTCCTCTTCCCATTGGGTCTTTTGTTTCTCATTACCTAGAGTCTTTTCCACTTGGTTGGAAAATAACTCCTATTCATAACTTTAAGCTTCCATATCTTTCTTAGGAAGATAATCTTGGTGATAGCTTTCCTCTGACTGTGATTGGGTCTCATGCTCTCTTTAAAAATCATAAATCTTCTTGGAGAGATCCTGAAGTAAAATTTTGTGATGTTCCTGATCCTTCCTAAAGTTTTGAGATTCTTATTGCAGTTGGAGCCCCTCAGATTGATTAGGAAGTTGGTTAGGGGTGGGTGGGTGGTAAGCGTGATGAACTTTCTTTCCTTGACTCTCTTGTTGTTTCTTTTTTTCCCATGATTCTTCGCATTGGAGAGCATGGTCATAAGCTTGTACATGGACGTATTGATTAGGGGCATTTTGAACATATTGACAACATGCTATAATATTGTAGCTTAGACTAAAAACTACTTTTGAATGGTTTTCATATGGTTCTTCCTTAGCGCATTAAATTTTTTTTTGATGATATGATGGTGACTAGCCTATTTTCCCATAATAACTTGACATCTCTACTCATGATATTAGCTGGAATTTTGAATGTAAAATATTTGAATCATACTAGCACTTGATCTTTTGAAACCAATAGATACTTGCTAAGAGTCACCAGGTATGCCTCAAAAGAGAAACCTCACCTAGGTAAGTACTATGTAGTAACCATATAAAAAAAAACATATATTTAAAAATAAAATTCTTATTCTGTTCCCACCGGGCATGCGAGAACTGTTATACACTAAATTTTGCACCCTATTAAGCTCTTAAGCCTAATATTCTAGTATAACATGGGAATAACTTCTAGGTTGTGGGACCTCTACTAAATTAAGTAAAACCTCAAGGTTCTAGGCTAGTTCCTCTTTGATAATCACCTTATATTGATTTTTTAACATGGAAAAGTAAACTTGGAAGGAAAAGGGATATAAGGAGAACTGAAAGGGAAATGTTGAAAAAAAAAAAAACTAAGCTACTAGGTGATACACCAAAAATGGTATGAAGCATAACACAATTATCAAAACTAGCATGAAATTCCTAAATCTAGTAGAGAACCTCTTTCTGAATAGGTTTGCATAACTGTTTCATTGATAGGCCTGAAATGAAAAAAAGGTTATTCAGGGGAAGAAAATATTTCACAAGCAATAGCATATTATATGGAATAAACATGGACTATGACCTAAAAACAGGCATCCACTTCTACAAATAGGCATAGAAATGAGTCTAAATAATAGGGGATTGAACAATATCCACAAGATCATCTAAATCAAATCATTTGCAGTAGTGAACAAAGGTGAAGAAAGAAAGAGGGCTCAAGAAATCCAAGATTTCTCTAATATTGATCACTATATTATGCTTCAATAATAGAAATTATAGACAAGAAGGCCCAGGGATAGAGAAAATGTCACAAAAAGGCTTGCATAATCTGAATTCAAATGAGAAATTATAACAGATGAAAACTAGAGGGAAGAGAGAATGCCATAGAAAGTCTTGCATAAGCTAAAATGCCTCATAATAAAAGAAACTTAAAAACACTTATATACATCATCCCCTAGCACACAGGCTCGAGAGTCAATCCATCAAATCAAATTAGGGAAGAATTAGGGTTACAGTAGATATCAAATAAATAATGAAGAAACCTAAAATAATATTTGTCCATCCATCAATGCTCTATGGAAATATCTCAGTTGATGAGATACCCTTGGAAATATCTTACTTCACCATAAATTAGAGAAGATAAATCAGATCGATCCATCTACCCTCTCTCCAACTTAAAAACATCATCACCGCCATGAAAAACATGAAGATGCCTTTTAAATATTTGAATTTAAATATAAACGGTCACATGTGGCACAAAATGTTCAAGCAACGGCCTAGATTTAAATCTTTATGGACTTTAAAACACAACCATCGATCCATTTAAAGTTACCCGTGAGCACAAGATCTGATCTACCATGCGACACACAGGCGCGATGCCTCAATGGCTATCTTTCTTCATCTTTTCCATTAAGCCTTTACGCCCATAATCAAATCTTCACAAACTTACAACATCTTCAACTTTACCTTAGGAAATGACCTTAGATCTGATATGGACATGTGGCAAGCAGGTGCATGATGCCTTAATGAGTAGTTCTCGTTCATTTTTGCTTTAAGGCTTTACGCCAACCATTAGATTTAAAGAAACTTAACAATCATTTACTCTGCCCGAGACCCTACATAATATTGACCCCACTCTCCACGTGATGCAAAGGCATGATACCTCCATAATTAAACATCTATATCTTGGCGTTACAGGGATCGTTCCAACCGTCAAATTTAAACTAACCTATCTGCATGTTACCTTTACCCTTGGTTACCAAACTATAGATCACTTAACCCAAAAGCAAATGTGTTGCAAGGGAGCAATGCATCGATTGATAGATCTTGCACATCTTTTTATTGAGGCTTTCTGACCACCGTCAAATGAAAATCAACCCAAGTTTAGGTTAACCAATCCTCTGTTTGAAACCACAGGTCCCATCTGGTTATAAAGAACATGTGGCATGCAGGTGCAATTTCTTCATGATTAAACATCTTTATCTCGACGATCAAGGGATTGCGCTGACTATTGGATAAAAAGTGACTTGTACGGGAGATGTATAGTGTAAAATATTATCAAAAAAAGACTTAGGATATTAAAAAATGCATCCCGCTCGACTTAGGAAAAGGACTTAGGGAAAAGGTAACACACTAGGAAAAAGACATGGCCCCACTTATTGACAAATTAAGACATGTGAAGAAAAAGAAACTTAAGTAGCAAAAAAGGTAATGAAGAATTAGAACCACCACTAGAGACATAAGGTTTAAGGGGTTCTTATAAGGTTTTTCACTTAGGGATTTTAACAAGTCATGAACCAAAGGGTAAAATAGTTACCTAGAGACATACAAAGATTAGATTAAAGCCCAGAAACCCTGAGACAATCATACAATCTGGGCTCTACCCTTGTGGGGGCCTCATTTACTCCACTTATAGCCAATTTTTGACAGGATGGGAAATTTGGGTAATAGTAGCAACAAGTTTGGAGTTCAGAATCAAGTTTTCAAAGAGAATGTGATGCATAGATTAGTCTTCAAACAATCAAGAAAGGGAAAATAAACATTGCATGATACAAGCATTTGTGAAGTCTGAACAAAAAATCCTATGAATAGTATCGTCAAGTGTATGTTCAAATGATTTCCATGAATCTTAACCTAATAAATTACACCTCAAACATAAGATATCTACGGAAAATTTGGTTTAGCATCAAAATAATTTTCCACACTTGATATTCCTTTGCCTCACACAAAAGTGATGTAGGTTTTTTCCAAGACTATGCACATTACGGGTTTTGAAAAGAGGCTCAATACTCAAATCACATAGGCTCCCTCATGCAACATTCATGCTTTAGAATTCCCTTGGGAATATATATGGTGAGTGTAAAATATGTAGGTGATGATCTAGGTAATCCACTTAGATTGATCATTTCACAAAGATTATGATACATTTGGAGGTGATTCAGGTAGCTTCTATCTAAAAGTGTCTAGTAAGGACAGCCATTCATGACTATCCCTTATAGTTTTGTAAGAAAAATTGAGGCCTATAACCCTACAAGAACTAAAAATAAATAGTATCAAAATAAATATTGAGAACTCTCGGCCCTATACAAGTTTAATGTACTCCCCTTGTAGTCGTGTAAACAAGATTGAGACAAAAAATGGTCCTACCAGCACCTAGTCAAATGTACTCTTGCTTAGTGAGATTGAGGAAACTAGGCCCTACACATGAAGAGACATTATGATTATATATAGACAAGTCTTCCCTCTCTTTGGATTGAAGTAATATTTTTATTATAGTGAGGCAGAGTAGTCGGGTTCGCTTGTTTCCCACTTGGGTCATTTCCAAAATATTTCTCTCTTGGCAGGCCCTCTAAAGGTAAATGCAAGAAAAGTAAATGGATAGCTAGTGGAGGTAAAGATTTCTGATTTTCCATAAGGAAAAGAGAATAGTCTCCTACTCCATAGTGTCTCCAAAACACATCAAGCACATCTTCATTTACCCAACATTCATTTGTAAGTGATGAATCAAGTAGGTCTAAATTTTTAATTATCTCTAAAGAGATAAGAGCATACTATCCTAGTGCTCAAATAGACAAAATAAATGAACCTCCCTAATTAAGATAGGTGCCTAAAAAAATGAATAAACAAAGACACAATATTTATTTGTATCTCCAAGGCAATCTGTAAAAATAAATGATGTGAGTAGTTTTAGATTTATCAAGTCTTCAACAACGTTTGGCAAAGCAAATGAATAAGTAGTCTTAATTCTTTTGTCTTGACCAAAATTTTTGCAAACCCATTGTTAGAAGACAACAAAAAGATCAAAAACCTGTAATAAAACCTAATCAGAAACCCTAGAATGCAAGATGAAATGAAATGAAGTTAGAAATAAAGTGCAAGTGTATGACAATTTTTTTTCCTTTGACCTTGTCACAAGATCTAATTTGTTTTCTATAATTTAGGCCCCCAAAAAATAAATGCAAAGAAGAGACGCCTACTAAAAATATGAGGGATTTCCAGAATTTTAGAAAAATACCTAATTTTGTGCCGTAGAGACCCTATTTATCAAAATAGACAACTTTTCAAAGATTGGATTTTTATTCCATTATTTTTCATCAAAACAAAAACCACAAAGGACATACCTTGTATAAAATTGGCAGAGATTTCTAAAAATGCTAAATTTTCTGAAAAATATACTAATTTACGACCACAAATGAATTTTCATAAAGAAACATAAAAAAATTATAACTCATGGAACAATGATCTGAAAAATCTGATTTTTGGACTAAGACATTTTTGAACCATCCCTAACTTGTAGTAAAAATGTCAGACCCACAATCTAATTCGTTTGTGAGATATGATCAAATCTTTCAACAAAACCCTAGGATTTTGTCTTCAACTCAACTTGTACAGAGGTTAGCCTTGAAAACTTGAATAAAATAACAATGTAAAGATTAGACAATCTTAAAATGTGAATAAAATGAAAGAAAATCAAGGGCATCAGCACCACGGTGGGCGCCAAAAATGTGTGATCAAAATGACACACTTCTATAGACTATTACACTTGAGATGATCCATGAAGAAGGATGTCTCAAGAAGTGGCTTATAACTTCCTATCTATGATGTGCAAGAATATAAGATAGTGTGAATGATGACTCTAAAATGAACCTTAAGAAAAGACCCTTGCAAGGTGCACCATAGAATGGAAGATTCAAATGATAATGTAAATGAGAGATAATTTAAGATAAAAATGCAAAAACTAAGCTATGATGCAAATGCAAGAACAAGGAAAGCAAAGCTAATCTAGAAAGATTACAATACCTCCTAGTTAAGCTATGTGATTTAAGGTAAATATAATAAGGAAATAATAATCTAGAATTCAAGTAAACAAAGTGATAGCATAACATGAGTGATTAATCTATTATACTTTTTGAAGAGTGAGAAAAGAGCCTCCTTTTATAAAATTGTTATGAAAATGAAGGGCTAGGATTAAGAGGGTGAAAATGAGTGGCTAAGATTAAATGTTAGGTAGGGCTTTGGTGGGAGTAAAGGAGTTTAAGAGGCAAAATAAACGAGTGGCTAGGATTAAGAGGCAATAGGAGATTCCACTCATCTTGGAATGTGTGCATTCATTGTGTAGACAAAAAATATTTTTCTTTTTATTTTAAATTAGGAATTTTTTTTTTCATGAGCACACATAGGATAAGGTGGATTTATTATTTAATTAAAAGATTTTTCAATTAAAAGGGAGTATGTTCTCTTAATTAAATAAATATTAGGATAAAGTGGTCAAACTTTATGATACAATCAAATAAATGATTAAGTAGTGATTTGATCAAGAAAATAAGAGATTAAATAAAAATAAAAAGTTGATTAAGTATAAGATATAATCTATTATTTAAATTAAAATATTTAGAAAGGGGATCATAGTCTAATAGACCATTTTTGGGTGATTACATAAGTTACCTGCATTACTTTGTATGACACATGTGACTTTATATCTACATCAATTGGTCTACAGATAGGAAGACCAAGGGAGGAGTCAAATCTTTTTCACTAAACTCCCACACAAGGCTTCAAAGTTTCAATTTTGGCATACCTTACCAAAAAGTTTCAATTTATGCATACCTTACCAAATTTAGTTTATCAACCAAGAAGCCTAATACAAGAGATCAAGCTCACAAATTAAGGGAAAGGGGTTGTGATAGACAAAGATGCCTTGATTAAAAATCATATGAAATATAGAATTATGAATGAATATACTTGAAATAATGGTTCAAATACAAAAGACTCAATCAAGAAATTAAGTAAGTATTTGGAAATTTTGAAGTCCACCACACTCTGGGTAAGTAGAAGACTTACTCAAACATGTAAAAAAAAAGTACAAAAAGGTATGTTAGGTCATATATCACCCTAAAATTTTGACACTAAAATATTTGAAGTGGTACAAAGATAATATTGGCTTGATAATTGTACAATGAGTAATTTCTTCAATGGAATCAAATTGGAATTTAGACGAGCATAAAAGTTAGACGAGCTATTATAGTTTTTCAAATTTATGAATATCTTGATATTCACCATTATATGATTCCAAAAAGTTGCTCAATGATTAGAATGTTTATCTAGTGGATCCTTGTAGCAGCACATCCCATGTCAGTTATATTAATGGTCACCATCTGTAACCTTGGTAGAAATATTTATTAGGCATTTTATATTGAGTCACCTAATTTCTTAGTGTACTCCAATAGTTAATTCATAATGGACCATATACAACATGGTAAAGGGGATAAAAGGAGAGATGGTTTTGTAATGATAATCTTGGCAAGAAGCAATTTCAATTCGTAAAGAAATGTTTACTAGAACCAAAAAGCGACTGGGTACTATTTATTGTACAATTTGCTAGATAAGGAGAGTGAGTTTTGTTTGGAGGAAATTTATTTTTCTTTGAAGTTTATGTTCTAGGGAAAGAGTCTTTCTATGATTTTATCTTTGTAAAGGAAAATGTTAGTAGTTTTATGGAGGGAAAAAATTATCTATTGTACAAAAAAAAAGGATTTAAACTCAATTTTATTATCCATGAAGTAAAGGGGAATTCTTAAAACTTTTTGTTTATATATTCTTTTTTGTGGTTATTATTTTATCAAGTCAATTATAATGATTCTTGGGTAACTTCATCCGTTAAGGTAGATTAAAAGTATGAATATTTAAAGAGATTTTTGTCTTTATTATTCACATGATCTAAAGGTAATTGGTATTAATTACCTAATTATATATAATTTGGGTACAAAGGAAATGAACCTTGTGTCATTTGTCTCAGTATCCTTTTGTTTGTATTATATTTCTCACAACTGCAATATAGCTATGCTTAGATTTTAGGTTTTCCTTTCCCGCATTTTTGTTAAAAACATACATGAAAATCCAAAATTACATTATAAGAGGGAATTGTACGTCTAAAATTTAGAGGAAGATCATCTACTGAAACAAGATCTATCCAATAGTTGGTTCAGTTTACCTTTCATCCTGTGCATTGTGAGTCATTTTTAAAGTTATTTTTGAAAGACAATACCTTCAAGTAACAAATTATACAAGGAGGAAATCCATGAGCTAAGAAAGTTACTCAACCAGCATCATATTTCACTTCCTTTTCTTTCATCATCTTCTTCTACCAAACATGAGGATACATTTTCTGAGAACTTTGTAAAGGGTTAGGAGTTAATGTTGACTAATGCAGCTAGTGATATGGATGGATATTTGATTCAAGAGGTTTACTTTACATAGCCTATTCTAGTGAGACCTTGATTTCCAATTCTCATAGAGTTCCATTTTAACATAAACTCTTGTTTCAAAATAATTATTTTGGTCGTGATATTGTAGCTAGTGATCGTGTTTTGAATATAAGTATAGTGAGTAAGGTTCATTTTATTCCTAGTATCTCTCAAGATGTCTTATCAATATATAAAAACATAGGCCAAAGAAACATGGTTGGGTTCACTTCCAATTTAGTCTCATTCATGATCCCACAAGAGAGATTTTTTAGTTGGTAGGGTTGATCATTACTTCAACCTATTTTTATTTGAACACTTTGTTGTTTATGATTATCCATATGTTCCATTAGATCCTCCTTCTAATGAGAAGAACATTTTTGGAGGGGTAATTTATTCTCTTGATTTATATCATTCTTGAAGGTTATTGTAACTTAGACCTCCATTCATAACGTATGTAATGTCACTCATAGTTCTCATAGGTCAACAGAAAATGAAAGTGTTCAATTTTTTTTTTCTTTCATTTATGTAGTACATAATACTTTCTAATTCTTTCTCAATTTTTTTTACATGGGATGGGAGCCTCTAAATAACAAATTTTGAAAAGGATGATAAACCTATTGAAATCATAGAAGAAGTTCTACATTGCGATTTTGTATCCTTACTAGGGATAATAATGTTCCAATAGCTAAATTAAGAGCGTAGAAGATGGTATGTTGTTATTAGATCAAGGAATCTCAAGTAATTTGTCAAATATGGGTGCTAAATTACTAATAAAAAAAATATGACCACGCAACCCTCATTATTTTTGTGTCCTGTAATCTTTCACCTTCTTATTAATATTATCTTAATTTCATATTTTATTTTCTTAACATTAATTTTGTTTACTTATGAGAGCCTTACCATGTGTTCTATTTTATTTTATTTTCTTTAATGCATCAATCATCTGATTTTCCTATATAAAAAAGGATGGCATCCCTAGATAATTATCGAATTTACACTAATAACATACCTACTTCCCTTTTGTACTATTTCTATAAATATTATTATTAGTTAGATAAACTTGTGACTTCAATGTTCATACCCTATAATTAATATAACAATAACATTGACATTAATTTAATATTAAATGGCCAACACTAATATAGAGAATATGATACTAACATTTTGACATTGTTACAATGAACTTTAGTTTTATCTAGACCTAATAACTATAATTTAGCAATAGAAACATTGTGTATTTATGTATAGCTAAACATAATGTTCCTAAGTAGACTAATGTGGTTCAATGATTCATCATACTAGTGTTCATTTAATAAGAATATTAATAGTGCCAAAGTTCATGTCTATTAGAAATATTGAACATATTATTATTATGCTACCTTTCCCTTACAATGTATTGGTTAGTCTATAATTCAACAAGTGTTGCAATGCAACACACAGTTCTTGCCAAGTACTAGCAGGAAAATTTTTTAAGATAGGAGAGGATGAAATAGGAAAGCGGTCCTATCTATTGACTAACAAGATTGGAATCAATGCCAAATAGAATTTCACTAGTGCTGCAATTAAATAAATTATTTTGGATATAAACCTCTTCTCCCTAGACAAAAGAACATATTTATAACACAACAGATATGTAGATCAGGCATTAACAAAAATATTGCTAGGAGGAAAAAATCAAGTAGGGAAAATCCAAGAGAGTGAATCATAGTAAATTTGCATGTAAAACTTAATAAATTTATAATATAAAAAAATTGACTAGCAGATTGTCACAACTCTCAATGCATTTAAAGGGTTATCTACCCATTCTATCAATGGGAAGTAGTGAAAAAGGGATATAAATTTCTTTCATACATTTTTCTTCTCACACTTATAAATGATGGAAATTTTATGGAAATATAATCTTTGTAACAAAAAACATTTTAATTATTATTAACGAAAAAAGGTTTACTATTATTTATGCAATTTTCAATTGAAAATCATCATTCATGACTTTTTGAAGAAATAAAATGGTTTACAAATCTCCACACAATAATAGAAACAACCACTTAGATAGTGAAAGATGTAAAAATATTGTTATTCATAAGATGAGATTTAGCATAATTGGAGAGTGATAATCATTTTGTAATTTATTATTGATTCTGATTTTTAGAAATATATGCATAAACAAAATATATATAATATATGTTTACGTAGTGTATAAATAAGATAATCTCTAAAATTTGAAAAATTAGTCAACATTAATCATAGTGTCTAATTAGATTGTGCTTACCTCTAAAAGTATAGCTTAGCACTAAAATCTCACCACATGCACTTCCAATGCATTACTCTAAATTCAATTGCATGTCAAGGGTATACATAGAGGCATATTGATGTAAGTGTTGACACACCATACTTAGTGTATGAATCTATACAAAAATGACATAAAAGAAGTTTTTGACCGTACTTCATTGTTCAAGAAAGGTACATAAAATTTCTCTATAAAACTTAAAATGGGTGATATAATTTTGCCAATCTGGCACCCAACCTTACAGTATCCTTCAATATTTGAAGAAACTTACAAAAATCCATTAAATTTCATATTTGTAGAGATAAAAATAATTCTACACCTTGCAAAAACAATTGTGCTTGTCAGTATCATCCTACTTTAGAAATAAACCTATTAGAATATTTAATTTCATTGTATTTATTTATTTATTTAATTAGGAGATTATATGAAATCCCTACATGTATTTTGTCCTCTAATCCAAGTGGGAGAACATGTCTGTTGCCGGAGCACCCATAGGTTGACTAGGACAACTAAGAAATCTATGTTAGTTTAGTGGTGTGTGAGCCTTAGGGAATTTTTGTTATGTTTTGTTGAAGGTCATGTTGACAACAGTAAGGGTACAATAGGGTTTAGGTCTTTTAAGTCTTAGGACCTTTGTAAGGTGCAATTCAAGGCTAAGAGGTTGTAAAGACTTCAAATTGGTACAAGAGTAATGATAACATAATTATGATGTCAATATGGTAAAATATGGGTTACAAACTTATTTTGGTGATAATCATGGTTTTTGAGAAGGTTTGAAGAGTTTTTGAACTCATTTACCTAGTTTTGCTTAACATTATCAAAAGTTGCAAAAGTTGCTCGGACAAGATGACAACTTTTCCCAACTCGAGAAAAAAGGGACCAAGAAATATAGTAACTATTTTAGGACCCTATTTATATGATTCCTTGACACTGGAGAAAGTTTGGATGTGATTGTACATTTTGCAAATTTTGAATTGAAGGAAGCATAAGTGACTGTGTGTGTAATTTTCTTGTTTTTGCAATGTAGAGGTACTTTAATGGATTAGATTAAGCATTTTCACTCGTGTATGATGTAATGTAGGTTGTTTCAAGATTATGTGTTGTATTAGTTAGTGTTTTTTTTTAAGGTTTGAGAAATTCTTGTAAATATTTTTGTAATCTGCACTGTCTCTGGCGTAAACTAGATAGTTTGCAAAGAATGGAGTGCTAGCTCAGTTTCCCACTGTACAAATTGTACAGCCCTTTGGGAATAGTTAATAGAATCCATTTTTTTACATAGGTCAAGATTTGGGGCCCTTTCAAGCACATGAGATATTTTTTAAGTCTTTCCCTAGGCAAGCCAGAGGAGAGCCCAGCTAGGGAGGACCATAGTGCAGAGCACTTAATTTGCAGAGGTGATCATTTAGTGATGAAATTCCTTTAGGAGAAGGAAGATACAAATTTTTCCAAGAAATTTTTAAGAATAAAATAATATAACAATCCATTGGCAAGGGTAACAATTAGCAAGTTGAGAGAAGCTAGGAAAGGCCTAAAAAGCCTTGTTTTTGCTCATTTCTAGTTAGGCCATTGTACGGACAATTGTGACCCAAATAACCCAAAAATACTTGAGGGGTGGGAATATGGACCATGAATCCCAATATAATATTGGGGGTTTCTTTGGAATAAATTAGGGAAAATCCATGATTTCTCAAAGAAGGAGACCTAATAGGGCTAGTAGCCTTTTAGGCCTAAAGATGAAGTTTGGAGTGAGCGACTTGCAAATGGAATTATATGGATTTGTAATGACCCTATTTGGATGGGTTGGATCTTGTAGAGGCACCTCCACACCTCTGGAAAACTAAAACCAAGAAATCGGAGGTTAGAAGCGTTCAGAGTTGATCCAGTAGCATCTTGGATGCTTGTTGATTTTCTTGTAATTGTCTAGCACTTTGTTAAATTATGGAGTTCTCAGGTTACTGTTTCTCGGGCATGCTGTTCTTTGTTGCCAGGGATTGTTTGTTTCTCTCTCTTGGTTTGTTTTCACTCAGTCATGCT
Organism: Thuja plicata; assembly: GCA_018584345.1. NCBI lineage: Eukaryota > Viridiplantae > Streptophyta > Pinopsida > Cupressales > Cupressaceae > Thuja > Thuja plicata. The sequence goes on along the minus strand of MU226914.1, from coordinate 460,983 downwards.
TGTTCTGAGTTGGTTTTTGTCACTCAGGTATGCTTGGCCTGAGTCATTTTTTGTTTCTTGGGGTGTTCTTTGCCCGAGGTGTTGTTGTTTCTCGGTCATCCTTGGCCCAAGTTGTTTATTTTAGAGTTGGATCTTTGGGCCGACCTTGGTGCATTTAATAATTTTTCCTTGATGTATTTAATTTGTGTGCAAGGCTGACATGGTCTTGGGGATTATTTGGACCTAAATCTGGGTCTCTCTTTGGTATTTTAATTAATTGTAATTGCAGGGCCGACTTGTGGCTTTCTAGTTTGGATTAGTATTTATAGAAAGGTTTGGGTAGAGTGTTAGAGGTGTACACACAAAAGTAGTGCACTTATATGAATCCTTACATGCAAGGAAACTCAATAATGAGCCCTCACAAATCAATCCATAGCTCTCTATGCATGGAGTTGCAAGATTTGTAAAATTTCTCTCAGCTAGAGCTATAAACTCATGACCTTGCCAATAAACCATACAACGAGAGATTCATAATGAAAATAAGGGAAAGAGTGCCAATATCTCCAATGAAATCAAATGTATGCAATGCAATGCAAATCTACATGACAATGCAAGCTAAGCTATGAAAATGAAAGTACAATGCAACTAATCTATGAAAGAAAGGAACGAGTGTTACCAAGCCTTCCTATTTAGACTATGTGAGATTATTCTATTGCATAAAAGGAAATCTAAGCTAATATGCAACTAAGAAAGGAAATATGCAACTACAATGAAATGCAATAACAAGTCTTCAAA
>MU226914.1:439873-450490 GCA_018584345.1 Thuja plicata | reverse complement strand
TTAAGAGGCAAAATTCTTAATCAAGGGTGGAGAAAAATGGAAGCTTGATCCTTGTGCACAAATATCCTCCAATAGGAAAATAGGAGTTGACTTTTGTGTCCCACATAAGACAAAAAGTGTTTTTTTCTCTTTTTTATAAAATAAGAATAATACTTTATTTGTGCAACATAGGATAAGAAGAAAAGTGGAGAATTTTTATTTAAATAAAAGAGGAGGAAATTTCTTTTAATTAAATAAAGGCTTAGGATAAAGTGATTTTATTATTTAATTAAAAGAGTTTTTAAATTAATTAAAAGAGAGCATGTTCTCCTAATTAAATAATATTTTTAGTTTTATTTTTTTCTCTTTTAAATTAAATAAGGCTCAAACCTTTGGAAATATTAAATTGATTATGATTTGATCAAGGAAATTGATATAATTGATATTGTTGATATTTGAAAATATTGATTCATGGATTTGATAAATTGAGAAATGGGGCCCAAAGTCTAGGTGACCATTTTAGGGTGCATACAAGAGGTAGTAGAGGGTAGAATAGAGATAGGAGAAGAAGATCTTGAAGAGTTCTTTTGAGATCTGCAGATCTGATATAGTTGAAGGAAGCTAGAAGAGCTTGTGGAATGTTGGCTTAGAAGGGAAGAAGATTGCTTGGTGGCTTGCGAGAACAAGTTAAGATTTTGTCTTGGAGTTCCTACCAGATTGTTGTGTGGAGTGTCACTAATTTGGACTAGTTTGGAAGGTGGAGCTGAAGCTTGTAGTTAGTTGTTGTGCTTCGGCAGATGGTAAATGACTTGATGCTTTCAGAAGATTTTGGTGTTAGATCTTAGTGTAATTTCATTATATTTGGCCATAACCGGGAAGGCCTTACAGCCTTACATGTTGCATCTAATTGAATCTGAAAATTAATATAAATTAATATAAGTTTTTATATCTTTGTATTGTGTGTTATTCTGTTATGGTATTATGGTGTTGCTGCAAGTTTGGACAGTACATTCATTGGATCCCCCATCCTTGACTGCATTAGGTGGTATCTGAGCTTCTGGTTTGATTCTTGCACTGGTGCTAGTTGGTTTCGTCTGGGAGATTGGTTGCATAGGGTTTTCAAAGATCTAGAGAGATGCCTCCAAGAAGATGAGACCCTGAGATGGTTGATTAGATTGTTGAGGATCTACTAGTTGAGATCAGTGGTGAAATGAATAAGTTGAAGACTGAGATCTTGGAAGAGATTAGGGTTTCTTTTGTTGAGCTTGGTAACCCTAGATCTGTTGATGTTTCTATTGTAGAGGTGGTTGGTTTTCATACTCAGATGGATGGATCTGATGTGGAAATTGTAGAGCATCTTGTTGTTGATGATGAGATTGCTGATAAGGAGGAAGATGTTGATTGTTTTGCTGATCAGTATGAGATTGTGGATGAGGCTTGTGAAGATGGTGGACATCTTTATATGCTTCTTTTTGATAAACTTGAGCACTTTTATAAGGTTACTGTTGCTAATGGTGATGTTGTAGAGTTGCAGACTGACTTGGTTTGGTTGGATGTGCTGGCATGGAAGTTGTTGTTCTTAATCTTGACGATGTGGAAACCGTTGGTGAAGATGAAGTGGAGTTGGTGTTTTTTAGATGTTCCCTTTGGTGAAAAAGTGTGTGACACACTTTTCTTTGTACCCAGGAAGTCTGATTGAGTAGCATCTTGGCTACTTGTTGATTTTCTTGTGATTTTTTGGCACTCGGTTAAAGTATGGATTTCTCAGGTTTCTGTTGCTCGGGCATAATGGTCTCGATTTCTTAGACATGCTTGTCTCTGTTTCTTGGGTTTCTTTCATTTGGTCATACTTGTTCTTAGTTACATTCTGTCACTTGGGTATGCTTGGCTTGAGCCATTTTTGGTTGCTTGGGGTGTCCTTTGGTCGAGTTGTTTCTTTTTCTCTTTCATCCTTGACCTGAGTTGTTTATTTTTGAGTTGGGTCTTTGTGCCAAACTTTGTGCATTTAATAATTGTTGCTTGATGTACATTTAATTTTTGTGGGAGGCCGACATGAACTTGGGGATTATGTGGACCTAAGTCTGGGTCTGTCTTTGGGATTTTAATTAATTATAATTGCAAGGTTGAATTGTAGCTTGCTTGTTTGGATTAGTATTCATAGAGAGGTTTTGGTAGAGTATTAGAGGTAGTAGAGGGTAGAGAAAAGGTAGGAGAGGAAGATCTTGAAGATTTATTGTGAGATTTATGGATCTGAGATAGTGGAAGGAAGCTGGAAGAGCTAGTGGCATGTTGGCTTAGGATGCAAGTAGATTTCTTGGTGGCTTACAAGAATAATTTTATATTTTGTCTTGGAGTTCCTACCAGGCTATTGTGTGGTGTGTCACAAATGTGGATTACTTCAGAAGGTGGAGCTGAATCTTGCAGTGAGTTGTTGTGTATTAGCTGATGGTAAATGGCCTACTGCTTGCAAAAGATCCTGGTGTTAGATCTTAGTGTAATTGCTTTGTATTTGGCTGTAACCTGGAAGGCCTTACAGCTAGACATGTTGCATGTAATTGAATCATAAATGAATATAAATTGATATAATTTGTTATATATCTATGATGTGTGTTATTTTGATGTGTTATTCTGGTGTTGTTGCAAGTTTGGATAGTCCATTCATTGGATCCTCCATCCTTGACTACATCAGGTGGTATCCAAGCTGCTGGTTTGATTCTTGTGGTGGTGTTGGTTTTTTTTGTCTTGAAGATTAGTTGTAGAGGGTTTTCAATTATCTGGAGAGATACCTTCAAGAAGATTGGACACTGAGATGGTTGATTGGATTGATTAGGATCTGCTAGTTGAGATTTGTGATGAGATGAAAAAGTTGAAGACTGAGATCTTAGAAGAGATTAGGGTTTATTTTGTTGAGCTCGGTAACCCTAGATCTGTTGATGTTGTTGTTGTAGAGGTGGTTGGTTTTCATACTCTGATGGATAGATGTGATGTGGAAATTGCAGAGCATCTTGTTGTTGATTATGAGATTGTTGATAAGGAGGAAGATGTTGATTGTTTTGCTGATCAGTATGAGATTGTGGATGTCGTTGGTGAAGCTAGTGGACATCTTGATATGCTTAATGTTTATAAGCTTGAACGCTTTGATGAGTTTACTATTGCTAATGCTGGTGTTGGAGAGTTGCAGACTGAATTGGTTTGGTTGTATATACTGGCATGGAAGTTGTTGTTCTTAATATTGATGATGTGGAAACCTTTGGTGAAGATGAAGTGGATTTGGCATTGTTCAGATGTTCCCTTTGGTGAGAAATTATGGAACATAATTTTATTTGTACCCTGGGAGTATGATGTAGTAGCATCTTGGCTATTTGTTGATTTTGTTTTGATTTTCTCGTACTCGGTTAAAGTATGGAGGTCTCGGGTTTCTGTTGCTTGGGCATGCTAGTCTTTGTTCCTCAGGCATGCTTGTCTCTATTTCTCGGGTTTCTATCACTCACTCATGATTTTTCTAAGCTTCTTTCAGTCACTTGGGTATGCTTGGCCCGAGTCACTTTGTGTTGTTCAAGGTGTTATTTTCCCAAGTTGTTGATGTTGCTTAGTCATCCTTTGCCCGAGGTTTTTATTTTGGAGTTGGATCTTTGGGCCAACCTTTGTGCATTTTATAATTGTTTCTTGATGTATTTAATATGTGTGGGAGACCAACATGGTCTTGGTGATTATGTGGACCTAAATATGGGTCTCTCTTTGGGATTTTGATAAATTGTAATTGCAAGGCCGACTTGTGGCTTTCTTGTTTGGATTAGTATTTATAGAGAGGTGTGGGTAGAGCGTTAGAGGTAGTAGAGGGTAGAAAAAAGGTAGGAGAAGAAGATCTTGAAGAGTTCTTGTGAGATCTCTGGAAGTGATATAGTGGAAGGAAGGTGGAAGAGCTAGTGGCATGTTGGCTTAGGAGGCAATAATATTTCTTGGTGACTTGCGAGCACAAGTTTATATTCTATCTTGGAGTTCCTACTAGGTTGTTGTATGGTGTGTCAAAGATATGGATTAGTTTAGAAGGTGGAGATAAAGCTTGCAGTGAGTTGTTGTGTATTGGAAGATGGTAAATGGCCTGATGCTTGTAGAAGATCTTAGTATAATTTCATTGTATTTGGCTATAATTGGGATGGCCTTACAGCCCGACATGTTTCATGTAATTGAATCTGAAAATGAATATACATTGATATAAGTTGTTGTATCTCTATGTTGTGTGTTATTCCGCTGTGTTATTCTGGTGTTTCTTCAAGTTTGGATAGTCCATTCATTGGATCCCACATGCTTGACTACATCAAGAGTGTATTAAGTCTAATATGTAGTAAGGTGAGCATGCATCAAGTTTTGAGTTGATTGAAGGAACTTTATTGATAGTTGGATTGGCCAGTAGAACCAGAGGAGACTAGAACAGTAAGGCCCTATAGGTTGCAAGTGGTGGAGAGAGACACCCTGGAAGTATTCCAAGAAAGAATAAGAGAATGAATCAGTGAGTGATTCATCCAATCCTCCCTATCAGATTGGTATTAGAAACCCAATAAAATTTGGGCTTGCTAGTGCATGTCAGATTGTGAGTCTAGTGGGTCCACTATCATGGTGACTAATGTAGAATTGGCCAAGAAGGTCGATGATCAAGAAGTTGATAATAGGTTGTTGAGGGAAATAATAGCTTAAATTGAGAAAACACTAAGTGAAGTACAAACTAAGAGTGAAGATGTCAGTGAAAATTTGGAAGGAAAATAAGCTAAGGGAAAAGAGGTTGCAGAGGAAGACAAGACCCCTAAACCTGACCCTATACTGCAAGAAGAGCCTTCCTTGAAGGCATTGAAGGCTATGAATGGGAATTCACTTGAAGGAATACCAGTATTCAGTGGGAAGATGGAGGCAGATCTATTCATGGACTTGATTTAAGGCATGGAAAATCAATTTGAATGTGATGGAGTGACAGAAGTTCAGAAGGTCAAAGTTGCAAAATCAATACATAGAGGCTCAACTTTGACATGGTGAAAGTTCGTTCAAACATAGAGAGAAAAAGAAGGAAAGAATCTAATATCTACTTTGAAAGGACTGGTGAACAAAGTATGAGAAGCACACATGTTGGATGACTATGAAATGTAATTACATAAGAAAAAGGAAAATATTAAGACATAAGGATCTATATGTTAATTCCTACACTGAGGAATTTTAGAAGTTGTGTATGAGATCAAATGTCTCTGAAGATGAAATCCTTAAGGTGGATAGATAACTTAATGGATTGAAGTGGAATATCCCAGAAGAGATGACTCTTCTCAGTCCCAAAATAGTGCACCAATATTATCATCTGGCCATAAATATTTAAGAGAAAGGAAAAAGAAAGAAAGACTAGTCTTCCAAGAATAGAGGAAGAGGAAGAGACCAAAGAGGTCATAAAGGAGGATACCAAGGTACAGGGATTGATTAGAGAAGCCAAGGAGAGTCTAAACTTGCAGAGCATGGAAATGAAATCACTCGTAGAGGAGGTCATGGAAGAGGTAGAGGAACTCAAGGGGGTTCTAACAAAGGAAGAGGAGTAGATAGAGGTAATTCCTACTTTTATAGAATGAAATTCTATAAGTGTGGATAGATGGGTCACCCTGCGTATAGGTTCCCTAAGAAAGCAACTTATTCTAATAAAGAGAAGATGATAGGGTATGTCCAAGAAGACTCAATGAGTGTCAAGTCACCTAATATTAGTCATATAGAGTCATAAATGGGGGGAGAACTTGATGTTTAGAAGGGTTCTAATCAGACAACTAGTCAAGGAGGAACCAAAACAAATAAGATCTCTATTTAGAGTAAGATGCAAGATGCTTGGAAAAGTGTGCAAAGTTATAGTGCATTCAGGGTCCACTGATAACATCATATAAAAGGAGGGAGTTAAGAAACCAAAACTAGAGAAGATACCCCATACCAATCGTGATAAGGTGACATGGTTGAATAAGGGACAAAGTGTCCTGGATAATGAGCACACTTGGGTGGGGTTCTCCGTTGGAGGATATAAGGACAAGCTAATTTTTTATGTGTTGCATATGGATGCATGCCATCTTCTACTAGGTAGGCCATGGTAGTATGACCAGGGAGCCCTATATGATGGGAAATAGAACACCATCTCATTCCATAAAGATGGGAAAATATTTAAGAAAAAGTCACTATTGGAAGATGAGGAACCACCAACAAAGACCCCTAGTGTCTTGTTAAGTAGTGTCAAGGAGTTTATCATTACTCTGCAGCAAGGAGGTGAAGGATATGCTATCATGGTGCAACCCAAGGAGGAAGAGAAGACTATACAAACACCTATACCATAGGAAGTACATAACTTACTAGAAAAGTACAAAGACATAGTCAGTAAACGGACACTTGCAACATTGCCTCCTAAAAGAACCACCAGTCACCAGATTGACTTCATACAAGGGGCTTCATTACCAAAAAAAGCAACATACAATGTCACACCAGAGCAGAACCAAGAAGTGGCTAGACAAGTGCAAGAGCTATTAGACCAAGGGCTAATCCAAAAGAGTATTAGTCCATGTACAGTACAAGTGGTCTTAGCATCCAATAAAGGTGGTAAGTGGAGACTTTCTACTGATTCTAGAGCTATTAATATGATCACAATTAGATACAGATTTCCAATTCCTAGGATAGAGGATTTCATGGACTATCTTGGAGGGGCAAAGTATTTCACTAAATTGGATTTGAAAAGTGGGTACCACCAAATTAGGATTAAATATGGGGATGAATGGAAGACACCTTTTAGGACTAGTGATGGGTTGCATTAGTGGAGAGTTATGTCATTTATCCTCTCAAATGCCCCTAGCACATTCACGAGGCTCATGAATGAAGTGCTTAAGGACTTCACGAGGATATTTTTGGTAGTATATCTAGATGATATACTTATCTTCAGTAATACAATAGAGGATCATATGAATCATGTCGAGATGGTACTCAAAAGGTTGCAAGAAGAAAAGTTATCCATAAATCTAGAGAAGTGTGAGTTCTTCAAACAAGAACTTGTGTATTTGGGGTTTTGTGTATCCCAGGGTTCATTGAAGATAGACCCAAGCAAGGTGGAAGTTATTCTAAATTGGACTACACCAACCACAAGGACATAGGTTAGAAGCTTTCATGGGTTATCCCAATTTTATAGAAAATTTATCAGAAAATTTAGTGGTATTTGTGCACCAGTGCTAGACACCATTAAGGGTGGGCTAAAGACTAAGTTTAAGTGGACTCTTGAAGAAGAGAATGGTTTTGAGAAATTGAAATAAGAAGTGGCTACCCAATACATACTTATGTTACCTATTTTTTATTATATATTCACATATAGAGTTTGATGCAAGTGGGATTGCAGTGGGAGGAGTACAAAGCCAAGAAGGTAGACCTATAGCTTTCATTAGTGAAAAGCTCAATGAGGATAAAAATTAGTAATATACTTATGATTTGGAGCTATATTATCTATTACAATCTCTAAGGAAGTGGATACATTATCTCCTACCTAAGGATTTTGTAGTGTTTACAGATAATGAGGCACTTAGCTACATCAACACACAAGAAAAGATAAGTAATAGGCACTTGAAGTGGATGGAATATCTTTAAGAATTTACATTCACTATCAAGTATAAGAAGGGACAATTGAGCAAGGTGGTAGATGAACTAAGTAGAAGGATTATTACAATACAAGAAGTAAAATTGAAAATCATTGGGATAGAGAGTTTCAAGGATCTCTATGGAGAAGATGAAGACTTATTTGAAGCATATATGGTATGTACTGATTTTGAAAATCATTTTCACAGTCAATTCTCAGAATATAAATTGCAAAGTGGAATTTTGTTCAAGGGGAATCACTTATGTGTTCCCAAAGCATCAATGAGAGAAAATCTCATTCAAGAGAAGCACAATGGAAGTTTGAGTGGACATTTTTGTATCAACAAAATAATGCAGTTGGTACAGAGGTTTTACTATTGGACCGAGTTGCCAAGGGATGTTAGAAGATATGTGGAGTAGTGTGTGGTATGTATGAAAGCCAAAGGGGAGGTAGCAATGTAGGTTTGTATCAACCTTTTCTCATTCCCAATAGACCATTGGAATGCATTAGTTTGGATTTTCTCGTCAAAATCACTAGAACTAAGACAAGGTTGGATAGTATCTATGTGGTGGTAGATAGGTTTAGTAAGATGAGCCATATAATTCCTTGCAAAACCAAACATGATGTTAGCTACATTGCTCATCTCATTTTCAAAGAGATTTTGAGGATTAATGGATTGCCATTCAGCATAGTGTCTGACAAAGATGTGAAGTTCATGAGTGATTTTTGGGACTCTGTGAAGAAGATTGGGTACAAACTTGTCATTTGGTTAAGCTTACCATCCTCAAATAGATGGTCAAACTGAGGTGATTAATAGGTTGTTAGGTAACCTTCTTAGATGCCTAACCAAGGAGTATGGATAGACTTGGGACTTGGTCATACCACAAGATGAATATACATATAAGGGGTGTGTGTGAGCTCAGAGATCTAGGAGCTATGGAGAATAGGAATGGCCATGCAGAGGACTTCACTCAAACTATGAAAGAGATTTAGGATCAAGTGAAGAAGACCATCACTGAGGCTACACAAAAGTTGAAACCTAAGATGGATGTGTCTAGAAAAGATATACAGTTTGCAGTAGGTGATTATGTCATATTAAATCTAAACAAATCCATGTTACAGGAGGGAGTGCCCACAAAGTTGCAGATGAAGAGAGTGGGACCATGCAAGGTGATAGCTAAGTATGGACAAAATGATTACAAGGTGGAGCTTCCTCAAGGTTTGGTTATTTCAAAAATTTTTAATGTGGCTGACTTGATTAAGTAACAAGGACCACAACCCGATATGAATCAAAACAGTAAGAAGGTTTTGGAGGATGTGAGTATTGAAGCCTTACCTTCCAAAGACAAGCTTCAATCAGATAGGATATTGGAATATAGATTAAAGAAATCTATTAGAAACAAGGTGTACATGGAACACCTCATATAGTGGAACAATAAGCTAGATTCAAAAGCTACATGGCTGGACGAAGCTTAGTTCAAGAAGTATGACATTGATCTGTCCTTGATATCTCCCCATGTTGCTTACTGTTTGTGTAAAGGGGGAGAATGGTACAGGAGAACCCATAGGTTGACTAGGAAAACTAATAAATCTATGTTAGCTTAGTTGTGTGTGAGCCTTAGGGATTTTTTGTTATCTTTTTTGAAGGTCATGTTGACCACAGTAAGGGTACAATAGGGTTTAGGTCTTTAAAGTCGTAGGACCTTTGCAAGGTGCGATTTAAGGCTAAGAGGTTGTAAAGCCTTCAAATTTGTACAAGAGTAATGATGAAATCATAATGATTTAAATAGGGTCAAATATGGTTTCCAAACTTATTTTGGGTATAATTATGGGTTTTGAGAAGGTTTGAAGTGTTTTGGAACTCATTTACCTAGTTTTTCTTAACATTGTCAAAAGTTGCATTTTGCAACTTTTGAAATGTTGCTCAGACAAGATGACAAATTTTGCCAACTAGACCAAAAAGAGCCCAAGAAACATAGTAATTGTTTTAAGAATGTATTTATACGATGCCTTGACAATGGAGGAAGGTTGGATGCTATTGTACGGATTGCAAATTTTTAATTGAAGGAAGCATAAGTGACTGTGTGTGTAATTTTCTTGTTTTTTTACTATAGAGGTACTTTAATGGATTATATTAAGCACTGTAACTCCTGTATGATATCATATAGGTTTTTTCTAGATTCTTTGTTGCAGTAGTTACTCTTTTTCTTTAGTTTTGAGCACTTCTTTTAAATATTTTTGTAATATGCACTGTCTCTGCCCTGAACTAGATAGTTTGCCAAGAATGAAGTGCTAGCTCATTTTCCCACTATACAAATTGTATGGCTCTTTGTTAATAGTGACTAGAATCCATGGTTTTACATATGTCAGGTGTGTGCTAAAATTTTGACACACTTCTATGAATCATTCCATCTAAGGTTGCTCAAGAATGAGGCCTCAAATATCGATCCATAGCTCTCTAGTCATGCAGTGCAAAGGTGTGAAATGGAGAGCCTCAGATTGACCTAGTTAGTGCCTATGCAAGTACACCATGAAATGAGAGATTCAAATGCATGAAAATGAGATCTAATCTATATGATTGCAATGCATAAAAGGAAATTAATCTAAATGATGACAATACATAATTAATCTATGAAAGGAAATACAAATGCAAGTTTAATCTATGAAAATACACATGAATCTAATCTATATGAATAGCCATGGATGCAAGAAGAAGAAGACAAGAAGAGAGAAGTTGCAATATCCAAGCTTGAATTCTCAAATCCTCCTCCAAAATTGCTCTCCAAACCTGTAGCATAACAATACTATGAAAACCTAATATGAAAATGAGAAGGAGAGATTTCCTTATAAAGAAAAGTGAAGGATTGAGATTAAGAGGCAAAAATAAATAATCAATGGTTGAGATTAAGAGGCAAAAACCCACCACTTAGGAAGATGTGATGAAAAAGGGATTTTTATTTAATTTAATTTAATTTATTTTCTTTTTCATCAAATAAAGTGCTTTAAGTGGGGATTTT
>MU226914.1:419342-439803 GCA_018584345.1 Thuja plicata | reverse complement strand
TATTTAATTAAAAAGAAAATTAAATCTTTTAATTAGATAAAAATGATCAAACCTTAGGAAATATTGAAATAATTGAATAATTGAATTAATTACAATTTGATCAAGGAAATTGATTTGAACTGAAAATGTTGCAAAGCATTGATTCAGGAAATTGATAAAATGATAAATGGGGCCCATAGTCTAGGTGACCATTTTAGGGTGCATACATAAGGAGTTAAAGACATTGAAAGGACATGAGCTATTTTTGAACTCTTTCCCTAGGTGAGCTAGAGGAGAGCCCCGCTAGGGAGGACCATAGTGCTGAATAATTAATTTGCAGAGGTGATCATTTAGTGGTGAAGTTATTTTTGGAGAAGGAAGATATGATTCTTTCCAAGAACTATTGAGGAAGAAAAGACTCTACCAATCCATTGGTGAGGGTAACACTTAGAAAGTTGCAGAGAAGCTAGGAAAGGCCTGAAAATCCTTATTTTTGCTCATTTCTAGTTAGGGCATTGTATAGACAGTTGTGGCCCGAAGACCCCAAAAATCCTTGAGGGGTGGGAATATGGAACAGGAATCTTAAGAAAAGATTGGGGATTTCATTGGAAGAACATAGGGAATATCCTTGATTTCTTGGAGAAGGAGACCTAATAGAGCTAGTAGCCTCTTTAGGCCTAAAGATGAAGTTTGGAGGGAGCGACTTGAAAATGGAATTAGATGGATTTCTAATGAACCTAGTTGGATAGGTTGGAGCTTGTATAAAGATGAAGTTTGGAGGGAGCGACTTGAAAATGGAATTAGATGGATTTCTAATGAACCTAGTTGGATAGGTTGGAGCTTGTATAGGCACCTCCACACATCTATAAAACTAAAACCAAGAAATTTTACGTTACAAGCCTTTAGAGTGAATTAAGGCTAATGTGTAGTAAGGTGAGCATCCATCAAGTTTTTAATTGATTGAAGGAACTTTATTGAAGGAACTTCACTGAGTGATTCATCCAATCCTACCTATCTTCTTCTCCTTTAATAAGAAAATTAGATATTCCTCCTTAAGAGGATCTTAAAACTTTCCACATACCTATTATGGATGTTGGCATTCATATATTGGTGATTTACTTGGTAACTTCTCTCCTCATCTATATAAAATAGATTCTCTCCTATCTTATTTCTACTCTTTGGAGTCATTATAAATGAGCCTCTCTCTCTCTCTCTCTCTCTCTCTCTCTCTCTCTCTCTCATAATATCACAAGGGTTTTTTATTTCTTTTCAAAATCTCCTTGTCTCCTTGTATTGCATTTTGCGTGCTTTCTCCTAGCTCTTGTTTTTCTCATGGTTACAATTTCATCTTCACATATCTCTCATGGATTGTTTTCATTTCCTTTCTCTTGTTATTTTTCTAACAAAACCAACCTATTATGGATAACTCTTTGATTTTACATATATTTTCTCACTTGTTCTTGTTAATTGTATATAGAAAAATATTCAAAATTATCCTTAAAATATAGAAAGAAGTAGATTGTATAGACACTTTAGGGGAAAAATCCCTTTGTAACTTCTGATTAAGACACATAAAACATTGAGTGATCACCAAATCTATTAGTCTACTTATCTCTAGCAACCTGCAATGATTGCAATCACCAAATGATATGCTCTTTGCATTTTTTATTTATAGTTATGCATTCTCTTGCATAGTGGCCTTCAATTCATTTGCATCCTACATTATAAACCTACCAAAATTCATAATTTATAGTCAAACATTTAAAATTTGTTTGATCATCATTTAACTAGTGTGAAAAAATAAACCCTAATTGCCACTCTAGTGTTCTTGAAATTAGAATATTTGGGGACTAAGATATCCTTCATATGAATCTTTGAATCTAGAGGGAGAATGGAAGTTGTATAAGATAGCATGTAGTTGTATAACTATAATTTTTTCAAATGTCTTCAATACATTATTTTGGGTTAAATTACTCATTCAATTTTTAATTTAAAAAGTAGAATATAACGTTTGTTAACCTGATAGTCAGATAAGGTTATTTCCCTAAATCATGGATCCTTGGACCCAATCTAATAAAGTAGAGCTCCCCTCATACAATTTTGTGGTCCATATAAATACCTTACATAACTATTGAATAGGGTTTGAAAAAGTGTATTTACTAATTGGTATGCTGACATTGCTCCCATGCAGAGGAACAAAAAATCCATTATTTTTCCTGAGATGCCTTAATTTAAAAATAATCTTGTAGGACATGATAAAAACATGTTGACATCATGATCTCTAATGGTATCATTTACCAACCCTTCCATCACATCCATAGAATCTCAAAATTTCAATGAATTCAGTGGACAACTTGACATATTTCCTCCGCCTAATGAAGATAAAGGTTAAGATGATCATAAATGTCATGCTCCCAATAGAGAAGCCATGATCATCAAAAAATAGATCATATACCTACTACAACCAATAATATATAATTTCTCATCTTTTCCTCTCCTTAACGACCTCAAGAAAATAATGAAAAAAAAAAAGAAAATCAGAAGACACCATAAATGTTGCATGTTAAATCCTATAGAGTGAAGTACCTTGGAGGGAATTTATAGGCTCTATGGTCTCAAACCTCAATCATGAAATCTTGTGTTCCTGTGAACTCTTGGTGATGGTTATATTTCATGATTTACTTAATTTATTTTTTTCTTAAGTAATCACTAGCTTAGATGTCATGATGAAGGGGTTTCTATTACATCAAAGTAAATTTACTCTAAATACAACATCCATTAAAATATTTTTTAGAAAATGAAATTTTTCTTAGGATTTATTAAAACATCACCGAAAAATTGAGTCATTATAGTACTAGTACGCGGTGGGTGAAGAAAATTCTAATGCTTCACTATTATGTATTTGTGTAACTACTAAATGCTTATTGTGTTAGGTATTACATTTATAGTTATGCAACTTCATCAACTGATTACCCACATATATGCACCCACAAATCCCTTTGTGTGTTAGTTATTGCATTTATAATTATATTTTTTTTTTATCAACAATCCTATTGAGAAATAGAAACATTCTCAATGGTGGATGCTTGTACTTGAGAATAAATCTTCAGCTCGTAGGCCAGTTTCCTCATTGCGTTCACCTAAAAATAACTCTTGATTGGAAAATGGATGCTAAAATATAAATTACTTAAAAAGGAAAAAAGTGATACAGTGAATTTGAAAAATCTCCCATAAAATCCACCTAAACTTGTGTAAAGATAAAAAAAATTATTATTATTATGTTTGATTGATTAATGTTTAATTGAATGTGTTTTGATGGATGTGGGAAGATATTATTCACCTCCTTTACCCTAAATTCATAAAGGGAAGATCCAAATTGATTAACCCTAAAGAAACGATCAATGCATAAGTGAATCAACCTATTAAGAATAAAGATAAAGAGCAAAACCCTAAATTTCATTTTGTAGAAAAGAGTGTGTAGTAGGTTTAGGAAGATTAAAACTTTAATTGAAATGAATTTAAGACAAGTACTAACCTCAAAATGCAACAAATCTAAAGAATGCTATTTTTGGTTGTCAGCATTGAGTTTCTCAAAATTCCACAAGCAGATCTAGAACAAAAATGCAAAGATGAAGAAAACCCTGAAATCTTTTCCAGATCTAGTTCAGGTCCGATTTTCACCCAAAAATGAATGTCGCCTTTGACCCAAAAATGAATTTCACCTTTGACCTCCACAGTCCGATAGAAATTTTTTTTTCTGGATCATGAAAGTTTGTCGAAAAGGGTATCCAGATCTTCCCTCAAATTCACTGTTCCAAACTTGTCCTTGTAAGAAAAATGGTTTTTTTGTTGGGGGAAAGGCTTTTTCTTGGTCAAACCCTAGTTTTGGAATTAACCTTATAATTGGATTAAAACTTCATAAATAAATAAAGTAAATGAACAAATTCACCTTGCTTGTATAGAAACACTTGTGGCGGATTTGAATCCTTAGATCCACAAGTAAGCATGTTCCAAATGAATGTATAATGTAGAAGGTAGAATATAAGATGTCTCAAATCAATTGTCTTTACATCTTCAACACCAATCTTGAATGGATCTTTCAATAGGAAGAGGCTTGGAGGAATGTGGTTGGATAGATCTTCAACAAGAGAGCTCCATTGAACCTGGATCCTTTAATAGATTCCAATAGATCTCCTTGATTGATGAAATTCTTGAAGGTGATTGAATTCTTGAATGTAGATGCTTGCTTCAAAAGATTATGCATAGAGTTTGGATGGATGAAATTGCATCTTGTGTCTTAGAGAAAATGAGAGGAGAAAGCTTCCTTATATACAAATCTATGACACAATCTTTTAGAGAGGCCTACATAGGAGAATTAAATTCCAATTAGACCTATACCCTTAGAAATTGACCTATATTAAATATAATTTTAATATTCATTACTTCGGAGTCTAAAATAACTTACCCGAAAGCGGGAAATAAATCTTTCCGTACCCCGACATCTCAAAACCTTGGGATCCTAAAATTTGGAACCTGGGTCAAGGTCGAGGTCAAACTTGACCTAGGTTAGGGTCGTGGTCAACCTTGACCTAGGTTAAGGGCGAGGTTGACCTTGACCCTGAGGTCAAGAATCTCAGAATCAGAGAGAAAAATTCCAGAATTGGTAGGAGAAAAGTGGAAAATAGCGGAAAATCAGGTGGAAAAAGTATATTCAAGTCAAAGACCCATTAAAGGCATTTGACATGACCCCAAACCACTTACTTGGAGGCATAAACCATTCCTAAATAGAAGTGCTTCCATTTTCTGACGATACAACTTGCATTCACAATAGATTAAAAACACGGATTCACTCTCGCAACCAACAAAACATCAAAATATCTAAAGAAATTTTAATTTCTACTATTCACAAGAAGGGAAGAAGATACCATAATTTCAACCACTATTTATAACATATATCACAAATCAAAACCTTAAAAAACCAAGTGAAAAGGAAATTTGTGATCTATATATCAACTCCAAGAAGGCAAAGCCTATGACAAACTCTGAAAATATGGACTCAATATAATAGTACTGAATTTTGAAATGTACAAAAAGGGAAAGAATAATGAAGTCCCTCAATGATCATCTCTAGAGAGAAAATCTAGCCCCAAAAACAAGAAAGGGTTGGATGCATGAGAAAATCCCTATAAATAAAGGATCAAACAACATGAAACTGAATGCCAACTGCATTAATATCTCCCTCAAGTCAAGTAGAATTCAAAATCAAATCAAAATGACCTAAAATGCTAAAAAATCCTCAGAATCTGTATGAGCAAAGTGGGGTCGAATGTATACAAAAAATTCTCCAAAACTAGGATCTAGTTGTGAGCAAAATATAGTTCAACTACCTCAAAAGAATTCTCAACTAGTATATAAATAAGAAAAAACCCTAAATAGGCTCCAAGTATCCCATATGTCAGGCGACGTTTCTAAACGCTTCCAACCAAAGAGAATTTGACTCGAAGTAAACTGAAAGAAAATATAAACTCCCCCCTTATTTACTTTCCTTGCGTTAAAGATTCAATTAATATTATATGATCTATTATATTCATCATATAATAATAATTCAATTTTAATTTATTACTATGTAAAAGAACAATAAAAATAGTAATAATATTCATATTTAATATTCATATTAATAGGACAATGCACCTTACAACATTAATAAAAAACATGAATATTATTCTTTGAATTCAAGGCATTTTAGCCGTGGGGCATTTTTGAAAAAAAAAAAATCCCACAAAAAATACATGTATTCACATTGACACAAAATAGGGTTTCTACCCCTAACCCCTATATACCTTCACATTTTGTCTTCCTTCTCTACTCTGGAAGCTTACTCTGCTACGCCCTAATCTCTATGGTTTCTATAGAATCTCAAGGCTTTCCTGGAATCTTTGTCATATATTTCTGTCATTCAATAGGTATGTCATGATATTATGATGTTGAGCTTAGTTTTTTTGACGATAAAATAGATGGTTTACGATTTCTCTGTGAATTCCAGATAAAGACCTTGTGATTGCACCACCAAATGATGACAAGGTAGGGTTTCAAAGAACTTGGAGATCTTTGAAAAATAATTTTGTTTGTTTTTGAGATTTGGAGTTTTCTGTTGAGGATTTGAGTTTGAGTTTCTATGCCTTGATATATAGTTGATTCTTTCCTTTTGTTTGATGTATGCATCCTTGAAAAGAGGGCTTTCTCTACATATTTTGGGTTCATCTTTTCTATATTTCTTATCATTTTTTTTGGAATACAGAGGCATTTATCTAAAGATTTCCTTCATTTTAATATTTCACATGAAAAATTTGAAAAAACCCACTTCCTCTTCTATGGCTTGCGAAAACCTTTCATGTCCTTGAACCTTCTATGTTCGACCTTTGTCTTTTGCACAAGTTCTGGCTATTGGACTTCTAAATCATCTTATTGCTTTCAAAGCATGGAAAAACATTAATAATTTTATGTATAGATTTTATGACCTCCATTAAGGCTTATGTTGGCCAATTTTCAAAAAATACTGCAAATATTCGATCCTTTATGCATCATTATGGCCACCAACCATCATTTTCCATTAGAGGGTTTATTGGTCCTTTAGCTTTTTGTGTCTGGTGTTTCTATCTTGCTTTCTTGGACTGAATTCGTTCTTATAATAGCTATGTCGCTATTCCCATGAATATTGATCCCCCTCATTTTCTTTAACACTCTTTGAATGATTCTTTCTTTAAATTTAGACTTATTATTTGTTGTCAATGCTTTTACTTTCCATTATTGGAATTTAAGTATTTGACAAAAATAATAAACATGACAATACCCTTCAGAACTATACATTGTGGCATTATATTATGAGGGTCTTATATCTTCCTGTGATACTCAATGTTATCTATCTTACTAAGCTTTGAGGGTTTGATATTTTGCAAAAAAACATGGGTCTTTCCTTGATCCCTATAGTTGCATTTAAAACGTTAGCTTAATACACTCTTCGAATCTGTTAAGATCTCTGATACATATATGTTCTATGATGAATACAAATGCTTTTATTACTGGCTCTATTTTTATACAATCCTCACACATGTAAACTAATTTATATCTGAGAGAGATGAAGCTCTTTGCTTCCAACTCGGAGAGACTAACTACTAACTTGACAATCCATGGAATTGGTATATTACTAGATCTTTCTTCTATATATATCCTATTTTGTGAAAGAGTGATTTACATTTGATGTTGCAACAATGTCATATCCTGGGTTGTACTTGTAACATTTTGATTCTCTATTTTCCATGAAACTATCACACTTGATGAATTTCATACATTAGGCTGCAATCCTCATGTTTGTGACCTATTTTGATAGCTGCATCTTATATGAAATTTACATTATGAATGTTGATTGTGTATAACCTACAGAATGATGATAACCATGTTCAACTTATTGTCTCCATTGTCACGATAATACTTCTTCTATTGATTTATACCATCTATTATACATTTGGTGAATGTAAGGATTGACTGTTAAATATTGTCACAAGAACGACATCACAAATTTTGAAAAAATCATATAACTTATTCATTGAAAACTCATTTTGAACTCTCACTCATATTCCTTGTATTATCATTCTTATTCTCATTATTGCACTGTATATTGCCTTTCATGTGGATGTTCTAGGATCAAAACTATACTTTCTCTTCTGATGATCCTCATGGTCATTGCATTTTATGTTCCCTATTACTGAGATATATCACTTATTTTCTGAAAGTCGATACACTTGACGTCCTCAAATGATTATGCCCTCTTATTGATGGATAATGATGTTCCCTTTGACTGTATTTTGCTAATACTCGTATTCATTGAATACTCATTTTGAATCATTGATAGCATGTTAGTCCCTTTAAAAAATATTTTATTAATTGTGAAGATAATCTCTATTTCTCTATAAATGACCTTATTTTTTAACCACAATCTATAGATACGTATTCTCTACACTTTACATGCATGCTTGATATTCATTAATGCTGGAGTGTTCTGAAGTTGATTTGATAGTGTTGTATCAAATGTGCAACTGATTTGATCTCATTTGCTTGGCTATGTCTATTATCTGATATCACTTTCAAGATCTATTGTTTTATGAATGACACTTATCTTTATCTCTGATATGTTATTGTGATCATAATTACCTTGCAATTGTATTATATATTTTACTGGACAACTGATGCAATTGCACTGATTCTATTGATTTATTGTTTATGTAGAATAAATGCAAAACTAAAATAGAATGTTTCATATAATTTATTCTCTTTTAATTTTGTATTAATAACTAAAAGGTTTCACCCCAAAATAAAATGTCCCTTTAATAGCTAGAAATCAATCTGCATTGTTGTAGTTGCACAAGATAAGAAATCGTTAGTTTTAAAATATTTGCTTCTTTTCTACTTGCAATTCATCTCTCCTGATCTTTTGGTGAAAGAGAATCCCTCCCAAGATGTAATAAAATAGGATTTTATAGGCCTTATATTCCTTAAGGATCATTATATGTAATAACATAGGCTCATTTGTAAGGCTAGTTGGCCCAAGGTGCACCAATAAACCTTGTGGTCAAACTTGGTCAAATAGAAAATCTTTGTTGGATTTTTTTATTTTTAGGTGTCTTAGGTTTTATTGAGTAAAAATTAACACATTTAATGTCTTAAGAGGTCCTAGGTAGTAAAAGACATTAAATTGCCAAGAATGTTATGAAAGTTGCAAAAGTTGCTTAGCAACTTTTGCAACATTTAAATGCAATTTGATTGCAACGTCCCCAATAGTCCAAAAGGTTTGAAAAGTAGTTATAGAAATTATAATGGAGGCATATAATTCCATGAATGTTTAAGTTGAGAGTTGATGTTCATGTATATAATAATTTGGTGGGAAATTTAAGGAATAAAATAGAGTTTTCCTAGAAGTTATCTATGATTTTTGTATTGTATGATTGCACTATGATTGGAACTAGTTTGTTTGATTCATGGTAAGATAATATATATTTTTTTCCCTCTAATTCATTTGGTCTAACATTTTTGGTGCAGGGTCAAGCACAATATTGTTGTTTTACCCAAACTAGTGTAGAAACCCTCGTTTCTTAGGGTTGTAAAGATGTGACCCTAACATGAAAATCCATGATTGAAATATCATGGCCATGGGTGATATGAAAGTGGGGGTAGGAATCTTAAATAATCCAAGAGTATAGGGTGATTATATTTTGTTAGATATTTTTTCGACGAATCTATAAATGAGCATCCCTTATGTACTCAGTTACAATTCACGACAAATCAATGTACAAATATTAGTAGGGAGTGGCGAGGATCAGTTTCATGGTTTATTGGTTTTTCTTGGGTGTAGAAAGACCTTACCTAGGAATTTTATTTTTTTATCCAATCCATTCTTGAGTACTTTCTCCAAAAATCAGACCTAATTAGGCCTATTAGGTCTCTGAACCTTGCAGTTGTTTGGGAGTACAAAATTGGAATTCGGAGCTAAGTATTCTGATTTTAATACACCTCCCAAAAAGGTATTTCAAATGTTATTATTTTATATCAATAATTTACAAGTTATAAAAGTTAACCTTGAAAAACCTTATTCCTAGGGCTACTACGTAACCCTGTCTCACTAGGCCTAAAAGGGCAATTTGGCTTATGAGACTAGTAGGACTTTATATAAGCCTTCAAAGGGACCTAAATTGATTTTTTTGGATTAGTATAACCCTAATCCACTCCCTATGGTGAAGAATGAATGATTTTTGCACAATTCCTTTTTGAATGGAAGAGTTCCGGTGAATAATTTTGACTTGAAGTTTGGAACACACTAGAATAGGGTTATCAGAATGTTGTGGTGAAAAGCTAGACTCTACAAAGGAGTTGAAGAAAATTGAGGGATAATGATGATTTCCTTGAAGGGTTATTGGGAAGAAGAATCCAAGTGATATCCTACATGTGGCTTAAGGGCTAGGAAGACAAGAAAATTTGTGGTTGGGCTCATTTCCAACCTTACCCCATTCCACTCTGTATCAATGATGAACTCAACTGATTGTATGTTTGAAGTCATTTTATTGATGATCAACTGAGTTACAAATGTGATGATAGACATTAATCAGTTAATATATTGGCATTGATGTCAACTTATTTGATTTTCATCATGGTAACAAACATATATTATGGGTTAAAGATATGGAAAAAAACAAAGTTTATGTGGTCGGTAATTAATGAGTTCTTTATACACCGAGTAAAGGTAAACACCGAGAAAATATAGTGTATACTGAGCATAGTGTTAACTGAGCTAGGGATCACCGACACATCATGGTATTGCCTAAGAACTAAAAAGAAACTAAAGGCCGACTAAAATTATGAGCTAGAAAATTGATGATTCTGGGGTAATTGATAATGGTTTTTAAGATGATCAAATGGCTATGAAAATTCAAGGATGATCGGGTGAAGAAGATTGAAGTCTATTTTTGACACCACTACCAAGGAAGGTTTAAGCGGAAAAATTAACGATGTAGATTAAGTGGCAAAATATTAAGGATAGAAATAAAATTCATTATGACATCTATATAAGAGACAAGAGATTCATTAAGATTATGATGCGTACACATGAAAAATTCATGCATCACTGATCAAAGAGAATTTACCAATCACAATAGAGTATGAAGAATCATAGAAACTGAAGTGAGAAAATTGATCAGAGGTATTATGTACTTAGAATAGATTTGAGAATCTAAAAATAGAGTTGTATTTGAATTAGATCATTGCTATATCAGTTTAACCATTGTTATAGATAAATCTCCTAAGCGAGTAGGAATTGAAAGTCGTTATTATGACATTCAAATGAATGTTGATTGTTTTCTTGCTAACCCCATAGTGAATTCTTTGTCAAGGGAGAACAATTAGTGATAAATCCTCTAAACAGGTCACACATAATAATTGTAACCTTTAACAGGGTTGGTTCTTAACTGAGCTCAGTTTAGAAGAGTGAAATATTTTGGGTTAGCGGTCCAAGGTGGTTTTTTACCTTAGCAAGGTTTCCATAATAAAAATCTATGTGTTAATCTGTATGATTATTGTTGATTTTTATTTGGCTTTACACATTACTTTATCTGCATTAGTCAGTAATCACAGTAATTGTTTTACTGCTACTCAGTAGCTGAGTAGATGATTTAGTTGATGAGTTTGAATATAAGTTTGAGATCATATTTTATACTTCTACGAGTTGATTTATATGTTTGAAAGTGTTGTTATATACATTTGGGAGAAGTAGAGACTATAGGATAACTAGAGCTAACTGATTCAACCCCCTCTCAGTTATCTATTAATTGGTATCAGAGCATACAATTCTTAGAAGGAAAATTTTCAAGGACTTAAGGTAAAGATTACAAGATGTATAAGAGATATTCACCTAAGTTTAACAAGGACAACTTCTCAACATGGAAGAGAAGAATGAGACTATACCTATCAGGGATTGGAGATTAGATAATTCTATACCTGGATACTAAATTCATATTACCTACTCGAACTTTTACTTTTAATCTGATGAGAGAGAAACATGAACACAATACTATGATTGTAGAGCTTTCGTCTTAACTAACTCATTCTGAATTTGAGGATGTCAAGTCATGCACATCAGCCAAGAAGATGTGGGATTAGCTTACACTAGTTTATGGAGGAGGTGAAAATGTGAAAAGAGCTAAAGCTGAAAGTCTCTGAGGAAAATTTGATGACATGAGAATGAAAGAAGGAAAAAACATAACACAAAACAGTAACCAAATCAAGGAGGTTGTGAATTCTATTCACGGAGAAGGTGGAACTATTGATGAAGACACAATTGTAAGTAAGATTCTTAGAACTTTGTTGCCTATTTATTTTATTAGAGTCTCTACAATATATGAAATGAGAGTGGTAATTGGAAAAAATATGAGAGTAGATAGTTTAGTCGGTAGACTGATTTCATTTAAGCTGAACAATTTTGACAACAGTATTGTTCCTACTGTTGAATCTGCATTTATGTCCTCTCTGAAAATTAGTAAATTTAGTAATAAAAATATGATAAGAAATGATAGTGACAGTGACAATGATGATAAAGAACTTGATTAAATCAAAGAATTAATGGCTAGAATATTTTACAAAGGTAAATGAAGGTATAAAGGTAAACTACCTTTGATATGCTTTAATTGTAAAGAAATTGGAAAGCTTGCTACCAGATGCCCTAACAGAAAAAATGATGAAAGAAATGAAAGATCTAATAGACAGAAAGGATGATCGAGAATATAAAAGTAATAGACAGCATGAAAGAAGGAGTATCTGAGATTACAAAGACAAAGGCAAGAATGCTTGTTACATAGATGAAGATAAAGATAAATACACCGACACCGACGTTGATGAAGACATTGAGACAATATTTGTAGATTTGAAAGAAGATTCAGAAGAAGATGAAAGGTAGGTTGAAACAACACTTATTTATAAAGTTAGAAAGCATGAGATTTCAGTTATTGATAGTGGTTGCACACATTACATGACTGGAGTTAAAGAAATTTTTTAATTTCTTCAGCATTATAATGGTGGATCTGTTAGAATGAGAAATGATACACCTTGTCAAGTGAAAGGAAAAGGGACTCTATTGCTGAATAATAAGATCAAATGGGAGAATACATATTAGGTGAATGGACTTAATTATAATCTATTGAGTGTTTCATAGTTGAATAACATAGGTCATCGAGTTGCATTTGAAAATAGAAAAGCTGGAATCTATGATGAAATAGGAAAGTTGATCGGCACTGAAGAACAATCAAAAGGTAATATATTCTATCTTGAAACTATTTAAACTACTTATTTGATTGCTATGAGTGAACATGTATGGTTGTGGTATAATAGGTTATGTCATGTAAATTTTGACAACATGGTTAAGATCAGTAAGAAAAGAAAAGTAAGAGGCTTACCAAGCTTATCTAAACCTGACCATGTCGTGTGGAAGAATTGTCAAATGGGATAAATGTCTAAATCTAGTTTTAAGAGAAAAAATTACTCATATAATGATATTTTGGAATTAGTTCATACATACCCATGTGGATGAATGAGAACACAGAGTTATTATGGTGACAGATGATTTATTCTATTTGTTGATGACTACTCTAGAATGATTAATATAATGTTCTTAAAAGTAAAATGTGAAGCATTTAAGATGTTTAAATGGTACAAAGCTAAAGCAGAAAAAGAAAGTGATAAAGAACTAAAATGTTTAAGATCTGATAGAGGAGGAGAATTTATTTCTAGTTATTTAACTAACTTTTTTAATGAGTATGGAATTAAGAGATATGTCTCTACACTGAGAAAAACACATCAAAATGGGATTGTTGAAAGGGTAAATAGATGAATTGTGGATTGTGCTAGAACAATGATGATCAAAAATTATGTTGCACAAGTATACTGGAGGGAAGTTGTTAGTACTACTGTGTACACATTGAACCAAGTAAAATTGGAGGAAGACACAAACAAGACACTGTATGTATTATGGTATGGTTGTACACCTAATGTGAGTTACTTTAGAATATTTGGAAGTCAATGTTATATTCTGAAAGATGAAAGAAATGGGAAATTTGACTCAAAAGGTGATGAAGGAATATTTATAGGATATTCTACTAAGAGAAAAGCTTATGAATGTTTGAACAAAACTTCTAACAAGATCATTGAAAGTGAAAATGTAAGAGTTGATGAATTTTCTAAGAAAAATGATGAGGAAAGAAAAAGAGAACCATAAGACTACAATAGATTTGTTTACATTGAAGAAGCTGACAGTTTGCCTAAGAAAATACCTAACGTTACCAAGCATCATGGTAATGTTACCAAGCATCAAGATGCACCAGCCAAGAATCTGGAAGATGTTGCAACTGGAGATCATGATCATATATCAACTAGAGAGCACAATGAAGAACAAAGAACTGAACCTATACTTGCAAAATATGTAAGAAGACATCATCCAAAAAATCATATTATTGGAGATAAAAGAGTTGGCATGATGACACAAAGTAAGTTGAATGAAAATACATGTTTGATTTGTGAATTTGAACCTAAAAATTTTATAAATGCACTTGAAAATTAAGAATGGATTAATGAGAAAAATGAAGAAACTGAGCAGATACACAAAAAGAAAAATGGACATTAGTACCGAGATCGAGTGATAATAATGTCATTGGCACCAAATGGATATTTAGAAACAAATTAGATGAGAATGGAGATGTAACCAGAAACAAGGCAAGACTAGTATGCAAAGGGTATGCACAAGAAGAAGGTATTTAGTATGGAGAAAATTTTGTACCCATTGGTAGACTTGAAGGAGTTAGAATATTACTTGTTTATGTTTCATACAAAGTATTCAAATTATATCATATGGATGTTAAATATTTATTTTTGAATGGATTACTGGAAGAAGATGTATACATTGAGCAACCTAAAGGTTTTGTTGATCAGGTAATCAGAAAAGCATGGTATCTAAGTTACACAAAGATTTACATGGACTAAAACAAGCACCGAGAGCATGGTATGAAAGACTACACTCCTATCTTTTCAGTATTGGATTTTTTAGAACAAGTGATAACAACAATTGGTATTTGAAAGGAAGAAATGATGATAAGACTCTCATTGTTGAAATATTTGTCGATTATATTATATTTGGAGGAAATGATAACTTATGCAAATCGTTCGCTGATGAATTGAGGATAGAATATGAAATGTCAATGTTTGGAGAGATAAGATTAAATGAAATATCTATCCATTAAAGGGAGAGAAGATTCTACAGATAATGGTAGACAAAAAAAATGATATATCTGTTAGTAATAACTGAGAGGGGGGGTGAATCAGTGGCCTCAAAATTTTATCCTTTAAACTTCAATCCACCAATTAATACACCTCAGATTATGAAGTCCCTATAAGATGTATGCCTTTGAAATACTTGAAATAAATAACTGTCTATCGATTTACCTTGTCTGTCCTTCTTCTCCTTGATAACCGATAAGCAGTAAAACTTATTTACTGATACTCAGTAAATATGTAGAGTATACCAATCAATCCATAAATTCATATGTGAAATGTAAAACAATAAAGTAATAAACCATACACACATAACACAAGGATTTTAACGTGGAAACCATGTTAAGAGAAAAACCACTGGGACCGTTAAGTGTGACCTTGTTAGAGGATTTTTATACATAGATTGTCACTAAGTATCTGGCATCTATGCTACCATCCTTGAATCAACCTCTAGACTGTCAATAGGCTTTATGATAATCTTACTACCATCCTTGAATCAGCCTCCTTCTTAGACTGTCAATAGGCTTTAGGTAAGACAGATGCTACTATCATGAGTCAACCTTTTTGGTAATCTGTTAGAATATACCTCAATTATAAAAGACTGTTAAGTCCTGCTCTATTAAGAGACTTAATGCTTCAATGGTTAAGCTGAAACACAGTGACATATTTCTAATGCAACTTGAATTGCAGATATTCAGATCTATTTACATACAATACCTCTCTGATCAATGTATCAATTTATTTCCTTTGTACTTCACACTTTCTGCTCTGTGATGCTGTGCTTCACTATTCGTCAGTGTCTGCAGAATTATTTAGCTCTCCCTTAGCTTGATTGATCAGGACTGTATGAAGCTTAACCCTCACCAGTTTTTCTTCAGCATCTTCTTTCAATTCACTCCCCCATGTATCTGATTTCTTTTTTGGAAATGAATTATGCTTGTCTCTTATATAGACATGATATTCCTTAATTCTTGGTTCTTGATTCATGATATCACTGTGACTTTATCTCTATCTTTACTGGTGGTGTGCACTCTATCGGTGTTGTCTGTCACTTAGTGAATACTTGACATTTATGCATTTCTGAAAGCATAACCATTGTTCCATTCATTCTCTAAAGTCTTTGGCATTATGTATATGACCATACAGATGATATCAAGTTGACATCAATGAAAATACAAACCATTAACTGATTTAATGTCTAGCATCATCTTCAACTTAACATTATTAAACATTCAATCAGTTACATGTCATCAATCTCTCCCTTTGACATTGATGGAAACATACTATATTATCACACTATACTATTTCTAATACAACATGAAATATAATTTTTGAGATTCATCAAGTTACCAAAAAATTTTTTTTGATAACTGATAAAAATGTCTGACCACCAGTAAGCTCTGTGTTAGCTTAGATTTGATTCTTGCAGCTTTCTCTATTTCTTCTTCTGATGTCTCTGTCTTGTATTTGCAACTTTTATACAAATACTCTCCCTATGGATATGATCTCTCCCTGTTTGGAGTAATCTGATAATGAATAGTTTCTGATGATAATATGGATACATTCTCTCCCTTTGACAACAATGCCAAACAAATATTTGTCAAATATCTGAAATTCTGTCAAATAATTTCTTCTCTCCATAATATATTCCTTGAATTTCCCTTATCCATCATCAATATAACAATATGTTCTAGTGATCAGTTTTGATATATACCTTTCTGTATATAGATGTAGCTTTGAAGTTCATCTTCTACTTCCATTAATCATGAATGATATTATGATAATATATGGTTGATGCAGGTTTTAGTCCTTTTACTGACTAGTAGACATGGGTTTGACCCCTAGTCTTTTTCTCAGGTACTCAAATGTATCCTTGGGCAGTGGCTTGGTGAAGATATCAGCCAATTGTTCTTTTGATTGCACATATTCAATTATCACCTCTTTTTCTTCAACTTGTTCTCTTAAATAATGATACTTGATTGCAATGTGTTTAGTCTTTGCATGCATGAATGGATTATTGGAAATGTTTATTGCACTGGTGTTATCACAATAGATAACTACTAGTTCTATGATCTTCATATGCAAACCTTCCAGTAACTGTTTGATCCATGCAATATTTGAGCAATTTGCAGCAGCATCAACATATTCTTCTTCTATACTAGACTGAGAGATGCATCCTTTCTTCTTGCTAATCCATGTGACAAGTCTGTCACCCATAAAGAATACTCCTCTAGTTGTTCTCTTCCGGTCATCAAGATTTCCAGCCCAATCACCGTCGGTAAACACTTTTAGTTCAAATTTTCCTTCTCTTCTATACCATAAGACAAATTCCTCGGTATTCTTCAGATATCTTAGAGTTCTTTTCACAGCAGTTACAGATGATTCCCTAGGGTTAGCAGAAAATCTAGCAACAATTCCTACTGTATGTGCAATATCTAGTCTTGTGTGTACAACATACATGAGTTTTCCTATCATTGATCTTTATAGAGTTTGATTTACCTCTGTTGTCTTGTCTTCTTTTGTTAATTTGCATCCAGTAGCCATCGGTGTTCCAACAGGTTTGGAATCTTCCATATTGAATATTTTTAGAACTTCTTTGATGTATTTGGACTGTGTAATGAAAATACCTTCACTTTGCTGAATGATCTGTAGACCAAGAAAGAACTTGATTTCTCCAAACATAGACATCTCAAATTCTTTGCTCATCTCAACAGCAAATGATTTGCATAGCATATCATTGCCTCCAAATATGATGTCATCAACAAATATTTCAGCAATCAAAGTGTTAGCATTAGCATCTTATTTCAAATAAAGATTACTATTTTCACTAGTCCTCATGAATCCAATACTTATTAGATAGGAATGAATTCATTCATACCAAGCTCTGGGAGCTTGTTTCAATACATACAAGTCTTTGTGAATTCTACATACCATGTTCCTCTTGTCTGGATCCACAAACCCTTCTGGTTGCTGAATGTACACCTTTTCTTTAAGTATTCCATTTAGGAATGCTGACTTGACGTCCATTTGATATACTTTGAATCCTTTGTATGCAGCATAAGCAAGTAGAATTCTTACTCCTTCTATCCTAGCAACAGGTGCAAAGGTTTCTCCATAGTCTATACATTCCTCTTGTGCATACCCCTTGCATACTAGTCTTGCTTTGTTCCTTATGACTTCTCCATTCTCGTTCAGTTTGTTCCTGAATATCCATTTTGTACCGATGACATTCTTGTCATCTGGTCTTAGCAAAAGTTACCTTGTCTTGTTCTTCTCAATCTGTTCAATCTCATCATTCATAGCACTTATCCATTCTTCATTATCTAGTACAGCATTGATAGATTTTGGTTCAAACTCACAAATTAAGCAATTTGAGTTTAAAGACTTAATTCTTGTTCTTGTACCAACTTTCTTATCTCCTATGATCTAGTCCTCTGGATGGTTCCTTCTTACATATCTTGCAAGTACAGATACAACTCTTTGTATATCAACTTGATCTTCATTACCTTGCACATTTTCTTGATCATTATCCTAACCGTCGGTAACAACATTCTGACCGTCAGTTGCAACATTTTGTTGTTCTGGATTTAAGCACTGTTGCTCGGGTAGAGTTATGGGTTCTTCATAGTATACAAACTTGTTGTAGTCTTCTGGTTCTTTTGTGCTTTCCAGCTCATTCGTTTATGCAAATTCATCAATCTCCACATTTGCACTTTCAACTATTTTGTTAGAAGCCTTGATTAGACATTTAAAAGATTTGCTTTTGGTAGAATACCCCAGAAAAATACCTTCATCACTTTTGGCATCAAGCTTTCCATTTCTATCATCTTTTAAGACATAACATTGACTTCCAAATATTTTAAGTAACTTACATTGGGTGTTTTACCATACCATAGCTCATAAGGAGTCTTCTTTGAGTCCTTCAATTGTACTCTGTTAAGTGTATAAACAGCAGTGCTAACAGCTTCTCTCTAGAAGATCTGGGTGATGTCCTTCTCTATCATTAGTGTTCTTGCATAGTCAACTATTGATGTATCCATTCTCTCAGCAATCCCATTTTTCTATGGTGTTCTCGGTGTAGAAACCTATCTTTTTATACCATGCTCATTACAGAAATTAGTGAATTCATCTTATATAAATTCTCCTCCTCTATCTGATCGCAAACATTTCAGATCCTTACCACTTTGTTTTTCTACCATAGCCTTATACCATTTGAACATCTTGAATGCTTCAGATTTTTCTTTTAAAAACATGACTGTCATCATTCTAGAGTAATTATCAACAAAGAGAATAAAATATCTATCTCCATAATAGCTATTTGTTCTCATAGGTCCACATAAATCAGTATGGACTAGTTCTATAATATCATCAGATGTATGGGATTTTCTTTTCAAAGTAGACTTTGTCATTTTATCTTTTTGACAATTCTTGCACATGATGTTGTTTGGCTTTGTCATCGTCGATAAGCCTCTTACACTTCTTTTCCTACTTATTTTCATCATGTTGTCAAAATTCACATGACACAACCTTTTGTGCCACAACCATATGTCTTTGTTTCTATTAATCAAGTAAGTGGGGTTAGTATCATTCAGATAGAATAAGTTACCTTTGGTCTGTTCACCGGTACCAATCAGTTTTCCTAATTCATTGAAGATCTTTTCCTTCTTGTGCTCAAATGCTACTCTGTGACCTGAATTATTCAGCTGAGAGACACTCAACAGATTATAATTCAATCCTTTTACCCAATAAGAATTTTCACATTTAATCAAGTTATTCAACATTACTGTTCCTTTACCTTCAATTTGACAAGGTGAATCATTTCCCATTCTTACTATACCACCTTTATAGTATTCAAAAGTATTAAACTTTTCTTTGTCACTGGTCATATGGTGAGTGCAACCACTATCTATAATCCAGATATTATTTTTATTAATCTTAGATATGAGTGCAGTTTCTTCATACCTTTCATCTTCATCTGAATCATCCTTCATAGCTACAAACACTATCTCAATATCATCATCCGGTTCAATGTCAGTATCTTCATCTTTGCAAGCAGCTAGATAACTAGCCTTCTTGCCTTTGTCCTTGTAATCTTAGGTATCATTTCTTTCTGATCTTCAATAACCTCTGTAATATTTGTTATGACCTCTGTCAGATTTCTTCTCAAAATATCTGTTATCACTTCTTTGCCTTTTAGCATTCTTCTTCCCATGAGTGCTTCAATTTCATCTAGATCTTCTTCTTCACTTTCGCTTTCACTGTCTCTTCTAGATGAGTGTCTCTCACTATATTTTCTTATTCTCATAGAAGACTTGAATGCAGACTCCAAGCTTGGTAAGACACTATTATCAAAGTTATTAATCTCAAAAGAAATCAGTCTACCAATTAGGCTATCAAGAGTGACTATATTATTTGCTACTGCTCTCATTTCTTGAATAGCAGAGACTCTAATAGCATATATAAGCAATAAGGTTCTTAGGATTTTACTTACCACTATCTCCTCTTCAAGTGTACCTCCAATGCCTCATATAGCATTGACTACTTCTTTTATTCTTGTGCTATACTGTGTGATGTTTTCACCTTCTTTCATTCTGAGATCATCAAACTTTCCTCTAAGGCTTTC
>MU226914.1:379775-391952 GCA_018584345.1 Thuja plicata | reverse complement strand
ATATATATGTATATATACATATATGTATATGTATATGTATATATATATATATATATGTATATGTATATATATATGTATATGTGTATATATATATATGTATATACATATATATGTATATACATACACATATACATATATACATATATGTATGATTTTATGGCACGCTTGCTGCTGTTGTGCACCATATATTGTTTTATATATACATTGTCTATTTCATTAAAACCGTGACTAGCTAGCTTGGCATTTGTAATGTATTTGTTGTTATTGGATCAATGGTGCCATTCTATTGAGGTTGTAGATGCATTGAATCACTAGTACTGCCATTATATTTTGATAGCATGCAGTGTTTGATCTCTATTTATTTGTTTTTTTGTTGATATTCACTATGTGGTACTCCCCATTTATAACTATTTAATGAGGAAATGTCTTGATGGCTCGTGGGCTACAAGCTAGGGCATCATGCATTGTTTATGAGCTCACTGTTTGAGCACCACATGACCCTGTATATTTGTTTATATATACACTATTTATTTCATTGAGACTGTGACTAGCTTGGCATTTTTAATGTATTTATTATTATTGGATCAATGGTGCTACGCTATTGAGGTTGTAGATGCATTGAATCACCACTACCATTCTATTTTATAGCAATTCTAAGGAACTATGTTATAAAATTTCAACGCATGAAATTTTATAACTGTACATATATTTTATGATTATGAACATAAATAATTTGGGTACTAGACATTGCCTGATGTGATGAATTTTTGACCAGGCTATGAATCCAGTGTGTCCATGTGTGATCCAGAACCTGCAAAAAAATAGAGATGGGGGTTAGATCAAAAAGATCTAAGCAATGCATGACATCTTATTACTATTGATCCTCATCTACAATTATTCATATGCGTAGTCAAGTCATTCACTTCTAAAAGAAAAATGGGGAGTACCACATAGTGAATATCAACAAAAAAACAAATAAAGAGAGATCAAACACTTCACACAATGCCTTGAAGGTAATAGCAATGATGCCCTAGCTCAATAAGCTCACAGGTCATCAGGCATTTCCAAATGAAAATATGTAAATGAATGCCAGTATTAAATAGTGAGCTCATATAAACAATGCATGATGCCCTAGCTTGCATCCCGCGAGACATCAAGACATTTCTTCATGAAATGATCATAAATAGGGTTACCACATAGTGAATATCAACAGAAAAACAAATAAAGAGAGATCAAACACTTCACACAATGCCTTGAAGGTAATAGCAATGATTCCCTAGCTCTCAAATCTCTTGAGTCATCAAGCATTCCATATGCAAACATGTAAACAATGTGAGTATCAAACAATGAGATAATAAACAATGCATGATGCCCTAGCCTATAGCCCGCGAGCCATCAAGACATTTCCTCATGAAATGATCATAAATGGGGATTACCACATAGTCAATATCAATAGACAAACAAATAAATAGAGTTCAAACACTTCACACAGTGCCAGCTTGAAGGTAATAGCAATGATGCTTTAGCTCTCAAAGCTCACAGGTCATCAAGCATTCCAAATGTAAAGATGTAAACAATTACAATATTAACATTCATATTGTGCAATTAAATCAAGAAATGCCTAAAAAATGAAATTGAGTTAATGAGAAGACAATGCTTGAATTCCTACCTCAAGTTGTGGCTGTCATATACCAAGATGCCAATCAACTTCCACAGTATGCCCTCTTCGTGCACGACATTATGCGATCATAGTAAATTAGAAATGAACCTTTCTTGTTTTTTTTTTTGTTTATAATCATGAGGGTGTCACAATTACAACTGTACCATTGCTATTATGGCAGAGTTAGTGGAACTTAAAAAAAAAACACAAAAATAACATACAAATGGTGGTGCCGTCGCAAATTGGGGTCAAAACGCAACCCCAAATGTTGTAGTTCCTAGACAGTCCATTATGTATTCTATCCAAGGAATAGGGAACATATACCTAATGTTTATTCTATTTATTTCTCTTGAGTTAGTACATATCCTCCAAGTTCATCCCTTTTTGGGTGCTAAGACAGTGGGTACGGCACAAGGACTAATCCTTTTCCTAATGTGACCTTGGCTTAAGAGTTGTTTGACTTGTCTAGCTATTTCCTCATTTTGTTGAGGAGTCATTTTATAGGTGGCCTTATTGTGAAGGGTATCTCCTAGAATGAATTATATTTGGTGGCTTATAGTTCTGTTAGGAGGTAGGGTTGATGGTTGTCCATCAATGACAATTCCTTCATACTCCTGCAACATCTCCCGTACTTCCATTGGCAAGTCTATCCTCCTGACTATCTTATCTGCACTTTCTTATTTTGGCTTTAAGACAAGTGCAAAACCAACTCCCTCTCCTTCTTATAAGGCTTCTAAGAACTCTTTCTCACTGACCATAAGGACATTGGATCCAAATGATTTCATTTCTCCATCTTCTAACAGTGACTATATCTTGAATGTCACATTGTCCTTCTTGAAAGAATATGAATTATTTGCTCCATCATGCATGGCATGTCTATCAAATTTCTATGTTCTACCTAGGATTAGGTGGCATGTATCCATATGTATTACATCAAATAAAAAATTATCCTTATACCTCCCAATTAAAAACTCCACCCAAGCTTGTTCATTGACAAGGACATGTTTCCCTTTGTTCAACCAAGTGACTTTATAAGGATTGGTGTGGGGTATTCTTTTCAACTTCAACTTGATCACTGCCTCCTCTGACACTATGTTTTTAGTAGACCTTGAGTCTATGATGACTCTACAAAATTTTCCCATGATTTTTCATTTCACTCTAAACAATGATCTCCTTTGACTAGGCTCTTCTTTCACTAGCTCCTTAATCAGAGTTCTCCTCATCATTAAGTTCTCACCTTCCTCTCACTCTAAGGGTACATCAGGGTGTTTACCTTCACCACTAGTGTCCTCTTAAACATAATTTACCCTCTTATCACTTCCTTGGGAATTAGTGCCTTTTTTTGGACACCTATATGCATGGTGTTCCATCTGGTTGCAGTGGTAACATTTCATGTTTGCAAAGTAGTTACCTCTACCTTGACTACTACCTCTTCCTCTATTGTTAGAGTTCCTTCCCATATTTGAGTTTCCTATGTTGGAGCTTCCCTCTTGTTGTTTAGTAATCTTGGTCTCTCCTTGACTCTTTGGTTCAGAAGGTCTCCCACCATATCCACCTCTCTATCCTTTATTATCTCTTCCCTTACCGCTTCGTCTGGTGATGCTAGAATATTGTTTCCTCCTTAGCTTCTCTTCAACCTTGGTTTCAATTTGGTGGCACATCTAAATAGTATCTAGAGTCAAGAGACTCATTTAATCTTGTATGGTCCATTTGAGACCATTAAGGTATCTAGCTACCTTCACTTTATCATCTTCTGCAACTCTAGACCTCATGCAAAGCCCTTACAATTCTTTAGTATAGGAGTTGACATCTGGGTCCTTATGTCTTGCACTTTGTCTTCTTTTATGCAATTGGATTTCATAATCCTCAGGGATATAGGGATCTATGATTTTTACAACCATAGCCCTCCATGTGGAAATGGGCTTGTTTCCTTCCTTCTCCCCCTCATCTTGGATAAAATTCCACGAAGTGAGTACAAACCCTCTTAGCCTGGCTTTACCAACTTTCACCTTTTGAGCTTCAGTGATTCCATCACACACAAAGTGATTTTCTAGTCCTTCTATCCAATCTAGGACTACCTTTGGTTCCATCTTTCCACTAAAGATATAGACTCCTTCTAGTGCTTTACCACTCATAGCTTTTAATTATTTCAAGAATTGTTCCTCATTAAGGACATGCTTAGCTTTAGGTACTTCATAATCTATGGAAATCCATTTGCCTTTCCCTTCAACCTTATACTTTACTTCTTCTACCTTCACATCCACTTCGTCTACCTTTTGTTGTAATTGAGCCAATTTTGTCTCTGAGAATCTTATTCTCCACTTCTTTCACATCTACCTTATTAGCCAACTCTAAATTTTTCACCATTGTAGAATCTTTTATGGACTCTTCTAGTTCGAACATTCACCATAATCCTGATCAACTATGCTTTGATACCAATCTGATGGAAGTACTCCAAGGTGTGCTCACACAAACTCTACTAAGGTATCCACTTGTACTAGTCTTCTTAGGATCCTAATCTCACTTCTAGGACCCCAATAGTCTCAATTCTCCAAACCTAAGAGTATCCTAACTTAACTTCAAGAGTCAGTCTCCTTCTGCTTAACCTTTAATAACAACTAACAATAATTGTGTTTCAATTCTTCACTCTAACTTGAAGGATTCTAGGTACAAATCCTTCATATCAACATCACCAATGCTGAAAGGGTTGTTTCCACCATAAAAAAAATTCCTTTGAAATCCTTCCAGCTCCATTGGAATGGGTCTTCAAACTCCATTCAGTAGAGTTCAAGACTGACTCTCCATATGGTCCTATTAGGCCTAATTGCATAATTAACCCTATCAAGAGGGTTTTTCTTGATTCTTTCCCAAAACTTTTAAATAACCCCCCAAAAATACTTAGGATCCTGGTACCCTTTTGCAAGACTTAAATTATTTTCAAGGTCTTAAGCTCCTAGGTCATCTGTACAGTGGTATCCTATATTATAGGGAAAATAGGGCTAATTTGGTTCCTAAAATATAGTCCATTGATTTCTACCTATAAATCTATTTAGATCGATTGGTAAAGACCTTATCTCTCTATTAGGGATCTATATGACCTTAAAGATTCTGAAACCACACTTGGTTTGTATCTCTCAAATACTCCCTTGCATATGCATTCAAACTTCTCTCTTCCATACACCTAATCAGACAGTCATTGCTCTCTTAGGGCATGACTTTAAAATTAGCAAACTGGTTCTCCAGATGTCCTACTTTAGTATTTACACTATACAAAGGCACCCCTACCATATTAATCCACACCTTGAAGATTTATAGAGTTGGTTTCTATGGGGTAGCCATGAAACTAAAAATCACTCAGTCTTTTACAAAAACTACACTAATTCCTAAATAATTTACCATGTCTAACTAATCAACTCAAAACCACTTTTCCATTGAATGAAAAATTCTTAAAACTACTTCTAAAAAATGGATCCAACACTTGAACAAGTTAAATTCAATCCATCCAAACACTTCTATACTAAAAAAAAGTCAGCTATTGTGGAAAACCAGAACACAGTGCTTCTATTCACTTTCAAAAAATCTTGCTACATCACACTCTACCTCATGAAATGAGCCTCAAGGTATCTAAATATTCCTCTTCCATATTTTTAGGCAACTAGCATTCATATACCTTCCCTATTTCAAAGGGAATCAAAAGTTGTCGATGTTGCATACAACATTTGCAAAATTGCAAATGTTGTCATGACAACACTTTATCATCTTTTGCATTAATGATGCAAACAAACTTTTATGACCTCTAACATACATAAAATGATGAATAAACATTATTAAGGTATTTTGAGGAACTTTTCTCATCTTGACTAATTCTAGGACACAGTTAGACCACATTTCCTACTTTAGGCTTAAAATAAGAACTAACTACTAGAAAGTAAAGAAATTAGATAGGGTTGAGTACTAACTACTAATCCATCTAATTACACACTTGCAAGATGTTCTAAGGTCCAAATGAAAAGTCACTGACTTGGATAGAGTCAGTTACAATCCAAAATTATACTAAGACATTAGGGATATCCTAGGTGCTCTTGCACCAATGATATTTTATGCAACTTTGATTGTTGAATAAGATCCTTTGAAATAATATTTATCACCTGAATGTGATAGATGAGTCTCTGCTATTCCTTTGTATTTATGTAGCCTTCTAATCAATATACTTCATATTCATATTCATACTCTTCGTATATATACCTTATCCAAGTCAAATATCTCTATAATTTGGATACCATCAAATCAAATAGTATCAAACAATAAGAACTAAGTCGACCCAATGCTGCTAATCAGGTCCAATAATACACTCGCTTGATATACTGACACTCGGGCGACATAATAAACTGAAAAATCTGTTACTTAGTTTACACTGTATGCTCGCGTCACATTGACCACTCAGAGATGGTAACTCGGGTAACACTAGAGACTCAGGTGATACTATTATGAACTTATTTCTCGGTCAACACTGTAACTTCTCAGGTTAAACTTCAAGTTGCTAGCTTCGTCAACACTGTAATCATATAATTGGTAAGTGTTTTGGCACTAATTGACAACATGTCTTTCCATAAGGTCTACAATCTCCCCCCTTGGAATTAGTGACAAAAACACTTATAATGTCAAAAACTCTAATCAAACTGCTGAGTCAAAACTCCCCCTTACCCTCTGCTTAGGTACTTGCTCAGGTTTTGACTACTGCTTGGTTACAACTGACTTTGTTTTTTTATTTTTCCAAAACTAATTTTGTAACTCTTCTATGTATATGTATATCTCTTCTCTCTCTATATATATATTTCTTCATATATACAAATCTTTCTTTCTTATATACATTTCCCCTTGTTTTGGACACGAATTCCAAAAACCATATCTACAAGGTAATAGCAAAATAGGAAAGGAAATTACTATGTACCTTCAAAATTTGAGACAAAGTCTTGTCCCAATTGTCTTGCAGCACCTTTGTGATGTGAAACTCTATCTATAGTTCTGCAGACAACTCCATCATAAGATCTATAACTGAAAAGTTGTTTTCATGTATGAGTGTCTTGGTATGAGCAATATGTTTCTGCATTACATCCATATGACATAGGATTTGGCTATGTATAGCTGATAAGGATTCCCTTCTCCTTGCCTCTTCCCTCAGTAACTCTTCCTATAGATCAGTTAGATACTTGATCTTGATGAAATGTGTTGAGCTTGAACTTCAATCAAGTGCCAACTAGCTTGCACTTGCCTTCAAGTTTGTATCAATCTTTGTAAGCTTATCTTTTATCTCCATGGTAAATTTGGAAGTGTCAGTCAACTTTACAAATAATGCCACTACATTATTTACAGTGGTCTCTAGAGAGATAATGATGGTTGTTAGCTTCACTTGGTCAATTGCAATCTTTCCTCCAACATTATCTAGAACCTTATTATCAAACTTTCTTTCTACCTTTTGCAATAGTTTCTCTTGACCACTTATATCATGATTAAACTTGTGGACTATGTCAACAATTTGGTCCATAATATATTCTTTCTCATTAGCTTCTATTTGTAGTCCATCTAGAAATATATATTTTATGTCCTCTAGCACTCTTTTTCTATTCTATTTTTCTGGGAGATTTTGTTGTCTAGTTCTTTTCTTCCATAGCTCCCCTAGTATGTCCATTTTCTCTACTCTCAAGTTGGATTGATCCCAATTTGGAATCAAAATATCTTCCTCCAGCTCAATATTGTTAGTATTTTCTTCCTTCTCTTTTCCTTTGACCTTGGGATTAGGTGAAGGAATAATTTCCTTACCTTTTCCATCATCATCCTTGACCTCAGTATCCAGTGGATCATTAACTTTTTCTACACCAAATGTAGGATCAATGCTAACTGTAGAAACACTGACAGTGTCCTTTTGTGACTCAATTAGGCTTAGCCCAGTAGTAGGTGGAGCCTGATGCTTGGTCCCTATTAGTCCAGATGTAGAGTCTATAGTCTTTTCCTTGCTTGGAGATAGGATGTTCTATATAGGTGATTGGGGCAGGGATGCCATCACTTTTATTGCTATTTGTTCTGCATTGGATTCTTCAATAGCTTTCATCTCAGGTAATTCTTCATCATTAGTCTTTACCTTGGGGTCTTGGCTCAGTGCCTCTACCTTATCATCTCCTTTGGCTTCAAAAATAGACTTCCACGTTGTTGTAGTAGTCTGCACAACATCTTCTGTCCTTTTTTTGAATATCTGAAAGGTCCTAAACCTTGGAGTGTGATTGTTTTCATATTTTGTCCTTGCCTCTTTTACCTCTTTATTAGTGATAGAAGGCATGACTTGCTTCATGTTCTATTACCTAATATACTTTTTTTTTCAAACTACATTGCTTCATGTAATAGATATTTCTTTAAACATATATTCAAACATATGTCTCCTTAACTCAAATGGATCATACTTCCATCTTGCCATTTTCTCTACAATTTCTTCCTCAATCTTCTTCTTTTCATCCTTAGTTCTGGAAGCATATTTCAATGATTTTAGAGAACCCATACCATTGTATCCTTCAAATCTTCAACCTTATGCTCAAAGGTAGGTGGTGGCTTATTGAATATGACTGTATCCTCTTCTTCATCATCATTAGGCAATATCAATTTTCTTCTTGATCTTCTGGGTTTACTATTTGTAAAGATAGGGGTAGTGATCTTTTGTGTTTTCATTGTGGCTAGCATCTTCTTCTTAGGTGGCTCTACTTCTACCTCTTCCTCTTCCTTCACAGGTTCATCTTATTCTATCTTGATGCCTTCTTCTTTGATCTTAGTGATCAACAGAGGAGAATATGATGGCTTGCCATACTTCTTACCAAATTTCTCAATTCTCTTCCTTCCTCTCTTATTAATTTTAGGAATCTCAATCTCTAAAGATATTATTCCCTTGGCTTCTTCATAATTACCAAAATATGGTTCTTTAGGGTCAACAAGTTCATTCACAAGAGCTTCAATTATGTCTCTTGTCTTAACCTTACATGCAAGAGGTTTGACCCATGCAATCCTAGGATTGACTGCTTGAATGTATATTTTTTCATAGTCAAGAAGGAAGGATATGTCATCCTTATAGTCTTCTACCAATTATTTAGGAATTCCATATCTATTCTACATCTTCTCTCTGAAACTCTCAAAGTATCCATCCATAATGATCTCAAAATTATCACCTAATTCTGCTATGAATTCATTTATCTGATGAACTATAGGTCTGTCCTTCTTCCATACTACTGTACCTTTAGAAGGAAATAATTTGTGAACATAAAATAATATGCATACCAAGAGTGAACCGAACTTATATGGATTGGTATTGGATTGGTGCAGAGCACCCTAGGGTTTTATCCCCAAAGCCCTAGCTATTTAGAAATGGTGGTCCGGGAGCAGATCACAGTTAGCAGTCAGTATTTTTAATAAACTCTAACAGTTCTTAACTCCTAGCGTAAGAGCGGGCCAGTCGCAAAGTCGTAGATGCTCAGCGGTCAACAAAAAATAGTGAATCACAAAGTCGCGAGCTGATCGGCAGTTAAGTTCTTAAGTGTGTGAGTGAGCGACAATTATGTCTATCGCACAGTCACAGGCGATTAGCAGTTAAGCGGAAACAGTGCACGACAACGCGAAGACAATGTATCGCATGCTCGCGAGTTGATGAATGGTTAGTGTAAAACTGGTGCGACAACGCGACAATAGCTCATCACACAGTCGACGGTCTATCGGCTGTCAGTTTAAAATGGGTGCGACAATGCGATGACCGTGTATCGCAAAGTCACCAGGTACTCAGCAGATAAGGGAAGACAGTGGCGAGAGCGCGACGATGAGGCATCGCTCAGTCGCAGATGAACCGACAACTCGGTAACAAGCATTGCGAGCGCGCGACGATGATGCATCACCCAGTCACAGAACAATAGGCATCTCAGTTAGGAGTGTTGCGAGAGAGTGATGAACAGTGCATTGCACAGTCACAGAGAAGATGTCAGCTCGTTTTGAAGCGTTGCGGGTGCGTGACTACAACTCATCGCTCAGTCGCAAGGGAATCAGTAGCTCGGTGGAAAGCATTGTGAGAGCACGACGAATAATGCATCACACAGTCGTAGAGTAATTGACAGCTTGTGGAAAAGGGGTGCGAGAGTGCGACGAGCATTGTATCGTAAGGTCGCAGATCAAAACATGCATAGTGATTATAACTCATGACTATGCGATTAACATTCGAAGCAGTGCAAATGTCTGACTGAGCTGAGAAAGAGTTGAAAAGTCAGAAAATGCCAAAATAAAAGAGAATGCCATGGAGGTAAATGATATCCACATCGACAGTTATGCTAATGATGAGTTGGTGACAGTTATAGGAGAAAGATGAAGAGCTGAAGTGATTAGAATCTTCAGACGGAAGGTAACCTAGAAACGGTTACGAATCAAGAACAGGCCGCGTTATTAAAATGGAGAGAAGAACCATTGGAAGGAGGTTGGATAAGTTAGAGATCGAGTAGACTAGTGAAGAAGCTTTCAGTTTGCTTTGTAATTTTGAGTTTTTCAATAAAAAAGAGTTTTGGTGTGTTCTGTGTAGATTTGTGTTGTGTGTAAACTTCTGTAGAGTAGGATTTTGAATTCAGTTAAGTATCATGGATTCTTTTTGACTCTGATAATCCATCCTATGGAGTGTGACTATCAAGAAGCATCCCTCATGTATTTTTATTCTGTTTCTGTGTCTGTGTTGGGGAAGAGGCTAGTAAGAATTGTAAACAAGTCCTAGGCGAGCTAAATGGTCTGGCTAGAGAACTTGTAGGAGAGAGAGATAGAAGAAGAGAGGTGCGTGACTGACTTTATTCAGTCATGGAGAGAAAGATGAGGTAGAGAGTGAATCTTTTTCGGTGGGTAGGAAACCTAGGAGAGAGGGAGTACAGAAATCCTTCTGTTTAGGGTCTGTGAGTAACCCTAAGAGACTCAAGTGTGAGTCTAAAGGATCCTGAAGTGAATAGGTTCCAAGGTGAGATTCCTAAGAAAGATTAGGAGTCTAGGAGCAAGGTGAGCTCCCCATCAGATTGGTATCAAAGCCCAGTTAAAGATTTGGGTTTGAAATTTGTAGATGTTTCAAAGTACTGAGGAATCAGTAGGAGAATCAGCCATGGTGACAAATGTAGAATTGGCTAAAGAGGTGAATGAGCAGAAGGAGAGAAATAGACTCCTTGAAGAAACTCTAGAGTTAATGAGAAAACAACTAGAGGATATTGCTGATAAGGTGACTGGAGAAGCAGAGAGTTCCAGTAAAGGAAAAGTTGTTGCAGAGGAGGATGTTATACCAGAAATAGATCCTCCTATGCCAGAAGAACCATTCTTGAAGGCTATCAAGGCTCTAGGTGGAAAGGAATTAGAAGGAGTACCAGTACTTGCTGGAAAAATGGATTCAGAACTGATAATGGAATGGATTGAAGGGATGGTGAATCATTTTTATTGTGAAGGAGTGACTGAAGCATAGAAAGTGAAAGTTGCTAAGTCTAGGTTGAGAGGAGCAGCCTTAACTTGGTGGAAATTCATCCAAGAAGAAAGAGAAAGAGAAGGTAAAAATCCTATTGCAAATTGGTAGGCCATGGTGTCAAAAATTAAGGAGAATTATCTCCCTGAAGACTATGAGATTCAGCTTCATAGAAAGAGGCAGAGTTTGAGACAGAAAGATTTGGATGTGGCTGCATACACCGAAGAATTTCATAAACTATGTTTGAGGTCAAGAGTGCAAGAAGAAGAAGCATTAAAATTTGCTCGGTATATGGGTGGTTTGAGAGAAAAAATTCAAGAAGAGATAAGTTTTTGGACACCAACTACGGTGCAAAAGTGTTTTCAGTTGGCACTGAAGGTAGAAGAAAAGAATAAGAGGAGACAAGACTCTAACCTGAAGAAAAGAGGCAGAGGCAGAGGATTTCACAGAGGTGGATATAAAGGTAGAGATAAGGAGTCCAAGACTCAAGAAGATGCAAAACCATTGGAGTAGAACCATCACAATAATGATAACAGAGGAGGCTACCAGAGAGGTAGAAAGTCTCATCATGGAGGCAGAGGAAGGCATAGTTATGGCGGTAGAGGATCACACTTTGCTTCCATGAAGTGTTATAATTGTGGAAATTTGGGGCATCCTGATTATAGGTGTCTAGAGAAGCCTTCATCATCACAAGGAGAAAGGAGAAATACTTATGTCCAAGAAGACCAAGCTAGTTGCCATAATCAAGAGGTCAATCTTGATTCAGAGAAGGGAGAAAATCTCATGTTCTGCAGGATACTGCTGAAGGAACCAGGCAAGGAGGAACCAAAACAGAGGAGATCACTATTCAGAGTGAAATGTAAGATACTTTGCAAAGTATGCAAGGTAATAGTGGATTCTGGCTCTACGGACAACATCATCTCTGAGGAAGCAATCCAGAAACTGAATTTGGTAAGAATTCCACATGACCATCCTTATAGAGTTACTTGGTTGAATAAAGGTCATAAGGTGTTAG
>MU226914.1:354826-369119 GCA_018584345.1 Thuja plicata | reverse complement strand
AAGTTGTTTTTTGCCTCATGTTTGGATAATATATTTTATTTTTC
Organism: Thuja plicata; assembly: GCA_018584345.1. Taxonomy (NCBI): domain Eukaryota; kingdom Viridiplantae; phylum Streptophyta; class Pinopsida; order Cupressales; family Cupressaceae; genus Thuja; species Thuja plicata. The sequence continues at coordinate 369,075 of MU226914.1, read as the reverse complement.
CTATAATTCATTTTTTCTATCTTTGTTTTGTGGAGGATCAAGGCCGATATCGTTGTTTACCTAGACTGGTGCAGAAACCCACCTTTCATAGGGTTATAAAGATGTGACCCTAACTTGAAAATTCATCAGTGGAATCTCATGGATACAGATGAGATTAAAGTTTGGGTAGGACTCTTAAAGAATCCATGAGTATAGGGTGATTGGATTTTGTTGGATATTTTTTGCACCAAAGCCTAACTTAGCATCCCTTATTTGCTTGATTACAATTCACTGCATATCAACACACAAAACTCACTAGGGAGTGGTTAGGATATTTTTATGGTGGATTGGGTGTTTTTTGGTGTACAAGGACCTTCTCTAGGAATTATATTTGTTTATCCAATCTATTTTTAGTACATTCTTCACAAATCATACCTAATTAAGCTTATTAGGTTTCTGAACCTTGTAGGTGTTTGGGGTATAGAATTAGAGTTGGGATCTAATTATTCTTATTTTAAAAAACCTCTAAAATGGGTATTTTAAATGATATTATTTTCTATTGATCCTTTGGATTTTGTAAAATTTATCCTTTAAAAACCCTGTTCTGAGGGCTACTGGATAGACATGTCTCACTAGGCCTAAAAGGGCAGTTTGGCTTATGAGACCAGTATGACATTGTAGAAGCCTTGAGAGGATTCTTTCTTGAGTGTTTTGGATTATTAAAACCCTAATCCAATCCCTATGCTAAATAATGAAGGATTTTTTCATAAGTCCTTTTCAATGGGAGAGTTCTTGTGAAGAATTATGACTTAAAGATTGGAATACACAAACCAAGGGTGATTAGAATGTTTTGGTGATGGGTGAACCCACAATAGTGGGTTACACTTTTTCAGAGGAAGCAATTCCTCACAAAATCTGTGAGTGGGAGGATTTAGTCAAGTACTTTCGATACAAAGTACCTGATTTTTTTGATCGAAACATTCTTAGTTTCGATTGAAACTACCTTTTTTTCTTAGTTTCGATCAAAACTAACTCAGCTTTGATTGAAACTAAGTTAGTTTTGATCGAAACAAACTAGTCAAAATTTAACTGTGGTTTTTACCCATATGAATGTTAAACTAAGAAAGTACTTTTGATAGAAAGTAGTTTCGATTGAAACTACTTTGTATTGAAAGTACTTTCTATCGAAACCCTCTAAATAGAGGCCATTTGCAGAGGAATAAAATAAATCTGCAGTTTTGATGGCTTTGGGGCTCAAGCACAGGGCTTAAATGGAAGAATAGGGAGACATCTTTTTGCACCGCACAAGCACTCTGAACAAGCTTTCTAACGAATATAGATTTGATAATTTTTTATTTAATTAGGTCAATGTTTTTTGACTGGCACCAAATTTAGGTTTTTAATCCAATATAAACCTCCAAGTTTGATGTTCAATGAAAAATAGTACAGGAAAGAGAAAAAAAAATTGAACAATAACAGTGCCCTCCATCTTTGAGTCTACTTTATAATAATTTTTTTTTTTTAAATTTTGATAAATACACAAGTTATAAGCTATGCAGTCAAGGTATGTCAAAATTATGGTTTACTCTACTTCAAATGTTCATAAAATATGCAATAATCATGATAATGTTGTCAAACCAATTGTATGCCCTCCGTATGGATGTTAAAAAACCAAATTTGAAACAAGCGCATTGATCACCATTTTAGAAAAAAAGTTATGCTCTATGAAGTCAATGTAACTTTTTGAAAATGAAATTTTCAGCAACATAGCAGTTTTAGTGGGAGAAAATCCATACAAATCAATTCAAAAAAAAAAAGAAAAAAAAATATTTATAATCTAGATAGAAAATCCTAAAAGACTCTAATTTACTTCATCTTCTAATTTCAAATGGTTTAACGACAATATGCATCCGAATCTAAAAGTTTTTTTCAAAATATAGACTTCAATGTCTGTTTAGGCAAAAAAAGTGTAACCCACTATTGTGGGATCACCCTGACATCCTAGCCTATAAAAAGGAGCTAGAGAAACATAAGGAAGGATCATGATGATTTCCTTGAAGTTTTTTTGAGAAGAAGAATCCAAGTGATAGCCTACTTGTGGCTTAAGGACTAGGAAAACAATAAAAGTTATGGTTGGGCTCATTTCCAACCTTACCCTGCTCCACTCTACATCATATTTTCAACTTATTATGTGATTTATAGGGTGTAGTTATAGTAGTGAAAACAAAAAGAGATAAATTTTATTTATCATTTCTTAGTCTTCAGTGACTGACACTTTTTCTTAAAATCCTTGTAGGTACATTTGAAGTGGACTCAACTCTTCAACCAACTGCTGAAACACCAACTATCCATCATTCAAAACAGGTAATGACGGATCACCTTATCTCTTCCATATGAATTCTATAAATTTCATCTCTATTCATATTTTTTATATGCCTACCCATGGGTTGTGTGGGATTTCTAATCTTGAATCATTGAACATAAAATGTATTCATATTTTTGATAGATATCATTTTAGTTGCAAACTCTCTTTAATATTATAGACAAATGAACATTCGTACATCATTTTTGTAAATGAAATTAATAGAATGTTAATTTTTGCACTTTCATTTTTGTCAAGATATAAGATAGAAATTTTTACATTTTCTCTTCTTTTAGTGCAATTTGAACATCAATAATGGAAATTTTATTTACCTCTCTAGAAAATGTAATGATCTAATTCAAGCATAAATATACTTAAACTTAATATTTTATAATGAACATTTAGCTAATTGAAACAACTTAGAAATTTAAGTAATGCAAATTTAACTGGTAATGTTTTTGTGATATCTGATGGTTGTTTTCTTGCTAAAATTTATAGGACTAGTATTCCTTATGAAATTCATTGGGCACGAAGTCTTGACTCTTAATAACATAAGACACTCCCCCCAAAACTAAAAAATAGAAATAATGACACCACATGAACTGGAAAACTAAAAACTAACCACTACAATAGGACTAAATATGATTGAGGAAAGTTATGTATGGTATCTATTAATTATCACCTACCTGGCATGTGTTCTTTAATATGAATGATAGGTCATTTCTGAATCCAATTATTCCAGGTTGTAGGAAAACAAAGCTTAAACTACAACTAAAAAAATTTAACCTGATGGAAGCCATTAGGATTCCCTATGAAAAATTTATATGACATAAGACATAAATATTTCACATTATTTCTAATGTGATGTGTATTCTCCTAAGGTAGTATGATTAATTTTACCTAGTTAGGACTCTGTCCTCAGCCACTAAGTGAAAAAATAACAGAAACCTTTTGATTTATAATAGAAACTTGAGGGAGTATGAATGGTGTAAGGTAGTGAGTTAAATCTCATGCCTTATGTGATTTATACACATTCATTTTTCTACTATGTATGATATAAATCCTCTCTTTATTTTCTTATTGCACATTGAGAATAAATAAATAAAAAAAATGAAAGTATGTGCAGAGTAATTTTTTTTGATAACTGAAAATAAATCAAAAGTAGTACTTGAGGTGTATCCCATTAATTAGCATAGGCTATTATTATCCTTTAAGATTGGATAGATGAAATAAATTGTGTACCATACATCTTAAAATTACAAATGGACCACTCTAGATGGAATAAAACATGGTGTTCTTTCCAGTCCTACTCTTCAAGGCATCCCATTTGAATACTATTTCCGCTTTTTCGAAGACTCTCGAGATAGATTTTATGTCAAGTGTCTTCTTCATCTGATTATGATGCTCCTTATTTTCTAAAGTGATCATTTTATGATTTCTTCCAACTGAATTAATTTAACAAACCTTACCTCCATAGGTAGCTTGTCAATCAAGTCGAGTTCTTTTAAATCAAGTTCAAAATGGGAAAATCTACTAAAATAGACAACTTGACCTCTTTACAATAAACCAAAGTATAGGGATATATTTAGGGGTATATTTAGCTGATAAGGATAGCTTTAGCTTGATTTTTCATGCTCTTTGATTATCCTCATTAGTCATATTTATGATGTGACTCAGATTTTTATTTGTCCATTCAGCTTTTTTATTACTCTATGGGTAATAATGGGATTAGATGCTAAGGTAAATATTTCTATTTATATCCCAATCAATTAACCTTGTGCCTACAATGTCCAAGGCATTATTAGAGATGACTAAATCATGCACACCAAAATGTGCAACTAGATCTTCATAAAAACTTACAAATGAACTTTAATTAGGTTCTTTTAATGCAAGAACCTCAGTCCATTTTGTAAAATAGTCTATTTCTATAAATATAAACTTGTGACCATAACTGGATGGAGGATTAATTGGACCAATAAATTCAAGTCCCCATTTCATAAATGTTTTCTCCTCCTAAATTGGATGTAAAGGCATGACATCTAGGCTCTGCTTGTCAGCAAAAATTGCACACTTATGACACTTCGTTACCCAAGCAAAGAAATCCTTTTACAAGAAAGGAAATAATAAATAGCTCCAATTATCTTTAGTGATGTTGTTTTAGGATCAAGATGACCACCTGCTAATCCATTATGACACTCTTCTAGAACTTTATCAATCTAATCTATATTAATGCATCTTACAAGTACTCCATTGTAATATTTTAAAAAAAGTGTGTCATCAATAAAAAAATATGGAATTACATTAAGTGTAAAATGCATTTGATTGGAGTTTTCTAAATGTTAAGGGAACTCACCACTATGAAGGTAGTGCCTGATTTCTGCAATACAGATAGCAGAATTCTCTGGTAATAAATTTTGATCTATATTGTTGTGAATGAAAACAAAATTAGTTTGATATAGGTGGTTGTCCTAGAGGATGGCGGAAAGGTTGTCACACATTCCCTTTCTCCTAACAAGCTTAGTCACCTTCATTTTCACATCATACTCTATTACTTTGGTTATCTAACCAACTCTCTTATCGTTTGGGTCTTTATTCAATAAAAAATCCTTAACGCTTTGATGGGAAACCCTCAAATGAACTCTATTACTCAAAATCATAGGCTTAGTTTTCTTTAGGCTTCTTATAATAGATAATACATACTTTTCTAAAAATGAATACCTCTGCTCATAGTCTTTGAATACTTGGCTAAAAAAATAATAGAGTTGCTCCTAGCTTTCCACGTTATGCTCAACTAACATTTTTGAAATTAAATCATTAGGCCTAAATGCATATAAAATGAAATCCTTATCAAAATTTGGGTTAACCTATGTGGGTGCATTAGTAATTTCCTATTTTACATCTTTGAAACTCTTCTTACCTTCCTTTGACCAATTGAAACTTACAATATTTTTAAGCACAGTCACCATTATCTTTAAGATGGTTACTACATTAGGAATGAATACTCTACGGAAATTGATTGTTCCAAGAAATATTTGTAAGCCTTTCTTTTGAGCTGGTAGAGGTAACTAAAGGATACCATTTAACCTCTCAGAGTTTATTGTTGTAATATCATTTCTCCAGTGTTCAGAGATACCCCGTATTTCCTATATCTTTGAAAGATCATCCTTAAGTTCACAAAATGTTCATAAGAATTTCTTTAAAATATAGTAATATAATCTAAATAAATAGTACAAACATGTTCATGAGACCCTTGAAAGTCATTTACATTATTTTCTGGAATGTAACACCAATGTTTGATAAACCAAAAGGCATTTTTATGTATGCCATGGTTTCCCAATTTGTTGTGAATGCTTTTTTGTTCTAATCTTCCTCTTCATCATAATTTGACTATAAGTTGAAAAATCATCTAGAAGAGAAAATATATCAAAACTTGAAACATACTACAAAATTTACTCTATTAAGGGTAGCAGGTGATGATCTTTTTGAAAGACCAGAAAAAGGCATAAAATTCATATCTAGAGTAACCACAAAACCCTAAACAATATGCAAACCTATCTAATATAAAATTAAATCCATTGAAATGGAAATTCAAAATGTATGCAAATAACATTAAAACAACCCCTTAAAATGAAACTCAAATGTTCTCCTTTCTTCTCCATTGAGTTTATTTGATGTTTCTCTTTTCCAATGACATAATTGCACAAATATTTGAAATTCTAAGTGATATCAAGAATACTTGGAGATAGTGGTTAACCAAAGAAGGACAAAATGATCTGAATTTATAGAATTGAGAGACCAATTTGCAGAATTAGTAAGTGATTGCACAAATTAGTATGGAAAAATAAATACATAAATGGACCAAAATAGAAGAAGAAGGATGCAATAAACCTAATAATAAATTAGAAGCACAATTAGGGGAAAATGGATACAGAAAGGAGGAAGAGCTCATGGAGACAATTATTAGGAATATGAAATACAATTAATCGAGGCAATGTAAGAGTTAAATTTTTATTTAAAAACTCATTATTCCCTCAAATTAGGAATTTAGGAATCACGAAAATCCCATAATTCAAAACGATGAGAAATTAATTAATTTTGAAATTAATTAATTTAGAGAGACATTAGGTAAAATGAAATAAATAGAGTCAATTTATTTTTTTGATTAGGACATAGGGATAAACTATGGGTTATTCATCCCAAGAGAGAAAATTGGTTAATCATTGGTCAAATTGAAGGAATTAATGTGCAATTTAATTGATTTTGATAATATTGATAAGGATTGGGATAATTCTAAGGCATTGATGCACTTTGACAATGCGCTCAAATAATGATATATGACAATGATTGAATAAAATCAATGAACTTTGACGATGCCAGAGGATTGGTAAAGAATAAGGAGATATCAATGAACTTAGACAATGTTCTCGAGATAATGATGGTCTGTAACAATATTAATTACTTGGAAAATAATATTTAATTGATGATGGTTTGAAATAGCATCGATGATCTTAGACAATGCTATTGATTTGATGATGATAGGTTGATAACGTTAACATCAATGAACTTGGACAATGTTATCAAATGGATGATGCAAAGAAATGAAGCATTGATTAACGTGAAAAATTCCCCTAAAATGATGAGATTGAATTAATGATCACAAGATTGACCAGGTTTGGAAAGGGTTTGATTGATTAGAAAGTGATTAAATTAGGCAACGATGATGTAGTGCCCACCAATAATTTAATTTTCAATCTTGATGTCAGAAGATTTTGGTTATTTTCATGATAATTATCCATATGTTACGATGATTTTATTGACCCCATACTTGCATGTGTACAGTTAGCATATATGTTTTATATTTATGTGTGGTGTGTCTATCTTACATTTATGTAGGATGTGTGTAACGGGGTACAGATTGGAGAGGTAGTTACTTGCATTGCAAGATCCACATGATCAAATAATCCCAATCATTGTCTATTTCTTATAATATGAACATGCTCAACTTTGTGATGTAGGTTTGCAGCTACCGGGCATTGACTTCCCTGAATTTTGAGGATGAGTGTGCCCTATCACAATATCTCAATGGTAAGAGAGGGGAGATAACCTTCAGGACTAAATCCTAACATAAGACCTCATTAGTCCTAAAATAGTGGACAAGTATCTGGTTGACTACCTTCTTCGATTTCGTCGAGGTGACATGAATTTGTGAACCCTTGTTTGAGCAAGCTTATGTTGTTGCATCTTTTTTGCATTTTGATGTGGTCAGATTTCAGTATGCATGCATGAAGGTCAATGTAGTATATTGTCATTCTGTAAGTAAAAGAGTAATTAAAGGTTAATTATAATGTTTAAAAAATTGAATCTTCTAAGAATAAAAAATATTGAATACATAGATTTTTAATTAATAAAGATTATTTAAATACTTGTATTTATTAAAATATATATAATTAAAAGTCTAAAGTTAAAGTTTGAAGATTTAATTAAATATTATGTCTAAAGGAAATTTAAAACACATATTTAATATAAATAAATTATAAATATGCAATATAATTGCATTTAAATAATAATAATAAATTGAGTTTTAATTCTAATTAAAAATTGATTTTTGTGGAGAATTAATTATTTAATTAAAAAAATGAGAACGTAGATTTTTTAGAACACAAGTCTTCTTCTTCTTCTTCTTCTTCTTCTTCTTCTTCTTCTTCTTCTTTGCAAGTCTACTTGGCATTTTCAAGGTAGGAGTTTCTGAGTCTTTTTGCAGTTTATGTTGGAAAGATTGCTTTTTCCATGCTTGCTTAATTGTGATTTGATTTTGAGTTAATTTTATTTTTATTTCTAAAAATTTATTCAAATGATTAGAGTGTTCTTGTGAGTTATGTTTATGGCATGTCTGGTATTCTGTGAGAATTTGTATGGAAACCCTAGGAGAGAATGATTTAAAAAGGATATTTTTTTGTTGTATATCAATTAAGGTTTTACCAAATTGTAAAAATTTAGTTGCATAAGTTTCAGCTGTATGTAGGAATCCTTATTATAAACTATGTCTATTATAGATACCTGTATGTAAGGATATGGGTTTGAAAACATATGTTTTTGGATTAGGGTTGTGAAGACTCAGGGTAGGGAATAATTTTCATTTTAGATGTCAACTTAAAATATAAAGAAACTTTAAGATACCAATTTAGGTTTTATTTAACATATAAAAAAATTAAATATGGTTCCTTTGTACGAAAAGGGTCAAATATTTGTGGTTATAGTGAAATTAGGCCTATTTGAGCTTGATTTTTCAATCAGAGCCTGACAAAAATTCATCTATAACTTTTCCTAATTAAATAATTACAAAAATCACTTCTATGGGATTTTAAATAATAGTATTATTAATGTATTCCCTTATTTAAATGATGATCCAAAGGTTCAAACAATAGGTATGGTCTTTTTATCAAACTAGTAACCTTCATTCCTGAACAGGGCTATTACAGAGATTTATTTTTTACACCATTTAAATGACCTTAATTTATGACTGGAAACAATAAAAAAATATGTGAAATTAAATTATATTTCCATATATGTAAGTTAAAGGTCCATATCAATTCATATAAGATTATACCGTTCAAAATATCGATTGATTTGCATAGAGAAAATAAACAAAAAATCACTATTATAAAGTTAAAATTGTTAATAAGTCTTATTAATTAAAAATTAATCAATTTGAAAATTATTAAAAAATTAATATGACTAATCTAATCAATTTATAATTTAATTTTAAGATCATAGAGATTCACTAAAATACCATATATGTACTTTATGTTATTAACTAAGTCCTTTATGACTTAAGAGTATTTTAATAAATTTAATGATGTTATATAAATGATTTTAAATAATATGCCAAATTCATGCATGCCTTCTTTCATGTCATATTGGTGTTGTTAAGTGTCAGTTTGGATAGGTATTTACCCTAGGTGGGTTTTGTCATCGGTCTTGTATTATCTTATGATTTTATGCCTTTTTTCTCTTTGGGTTTCATATTGTGGAAAGTTTATAAGCTATTTATGTCACGATTGGTTCATATATTGTGTTGTCTACATCTGTGAGAGATTGATTTCATGTGTTCCTTAAGTCCTTGATCTTTATGTTATTTTACCATAAGAGGTGACAACCAATATTGTGTTGAGTTGTGATTTGTTCACTTGGTCACCTTGTTTCTTCTACTATGATTGTTCAATGTTTTTAGTGATGGTAATTTTTTATTATGATTTAGTCCATGTTGGAGAGAGATTTTTTTTATGCTATTGAGGATCATTGTTTTGGTGATATGAGATTTATAAAATTTGGTAATTATTTATTGATATATGCATTATGGGATGGATGACTTATTGAGATGTCCTTTATGGGATGAACAATCTGGATCCTTGTATAGGATGTATTATTCCTTATTATGCTCCAACATTTTCATTGACGAATTTCATGATTCAATGCTTTATAAGAATTCTTTTATGGTTTTGGCTTTATCTTCTTTTGGTCTTGTGGCTGGGAGAATTAGGGTAGGTTATCTAGGAGCATAGAGGGGAAGTGGCTTTTGATGAGGGCCAGGGACCTAAGAAGCTACTAGGGTAACTCATTGTAAGAGGCCTAATAAGTGATAACTTAATGAAATTAATTGAGAGAAAATATTAATAAGATAAATATGTGCCTTTCCCATGCCTTAAGTTCTAGTAGAGGCTAAGGATGGGAGTGGGAGAAGATGCTTGATTGAGGTCTTGCATGGTTAGAATCCTTCTTTGTATGAAAGGATCACTGAGCCACATAGATTCATTTGGGGGCCAAGGTCCAAATGGGATACTAGGGTAACTTAAGGGTAGACTTATGTGATGAAATTTCCCTTTATGTGTTCTAGTTTCCTACATGAGCTTTGGAACACTTGTTGGTCTCTTGATCTTTTATACTTTAAACCTTGAATCTTCTTGTTACCTTTTTATCTGGTGTACCTTGGTTTTAGTCTTTACCGTTTGGTTGTTTCCCGTGTGTCAGCCTGTTGTTATCTCCTCAACATGCTATCAGTGGACCTTTGGTTCCACAAGGTCGGGCGGTAGTGATTCTTATTATACCATTGAGATACCTTTGTGACTTTTTCTTGGCTAAGCCTTCTTACAGTTGTATCTTCTTGTTCCTCATTGTTGGAGACTTTCTCTTATCTTGCTTATGTTGTATATTTTTTTTATTATATCATTTGTGACATTCTTGGAATATTGTATTGCACTTTATATTGAGCTTTATCACATACCCTGCAACTTATGCAGTGGATGTTAGTTCATTATGTATTTCTTATGGTATGATTTGTTTCTAGGTTTCATTTATGAAATGATGTTCTTTCTATTCATTTGCATTATGGAGTTTGTATATGTTTATTGCATCTAGTAGATTAGTTAACTTAAGTAATTCTATGTCATGGAAGCCTCATGATTTGTAATATGTTAATGAGTTGCATTTATGAGTATGTATTGTCTTAAGTTATATTGCTTCCATGTTGTTATTCTTTATCAATTGTAACTCTTTAAAAAAAAATCATCATGTAAACTTAGTAACATGTTTTAGGTTAATCTCTCTTAGGTACACTGGCAGGGCTTTACACTTGGTATAAGAGCACGAGTTTCTACACTAGGAACTCTAGGATTTTTTATGCCCATTAGGTATTTAGTTATTGACCATTGTAACTTATAATGGTTTGGTAACAATTTGCAAGTTATTTAGTTACCATTGTATGTGATGCATCTTACCTTAGCCACTATCTATTATGTTTGGGTACATTCACTAACGCATCTAGGATGTTGTATTCTTAGGTGTCGTGAAGCAGTTACTCTCTTGAGTGTGGCTAATACTCGTCACTTAGTTATGTGTGATGTTTTATGATTTATTATTTATTTTAGTTTTTGATGATTTATTTGTGTTGTGTTTGGGCTAGCATTAAATTTTTGAAATTTCTTATGCTTGGACTAGTCATTTGATTCTCTTTTCACCATCTATGTTGTGGAATTGGTTGCACTTGATTTATTGTTGAAACTCTATAGAGTATTTTATGATTTATTAATGGACTTTTTATTCCCCCACTTGGGATTTTTCTTTCTATTTTGTAATGACTATTCTAAATTTTTTATATTCTTAGCTCAGTTTTGTGATAAGTGTTGTTTCTATCATGTTTATTATGGCCCTCTGATAGTATGTGTAAGGGAGGACATTGCAGAGAATGATACTAGGGTGGTTTATCATAGTAGGTCAATTGGGTCAACGACCTAAGTCCTCAAATAAATTATGCATTGTATTCATTAGAGAACCCTTGTAACACCTCTATGTCACCTTGTAATCTTTATTTGTTTTTCGGCTTCTAGGAGTAACCCTAATTTATGTGGGGGTGTATGTAGTGCCAACCAATAATTTACTTTTCAATCTTGATGCCAGAATATTTTTCATTATTTTTATGATGTTTATGCATATGTTAGGATGATTTTACTGACCCCATGCTTACATGTGTATAGTTAGAATATATTTTTTATATTGATGTGTGGTGTGTCTATCTTACATTTATGTATGATGTGTCTAATGTGGTAGAGGACAGAGACATAGTTTCTTGCATTGCGAGATCCACATGATCAACCGATCCCTATCATTGTCTGTTATTTATATTATGAACATGTTTGACATTGAGATGCAGATTTGTAGGTACCAGGCATCGACTTCCTTGAATTGTCAGGATAATTGTGCCCGATTGCAATATCTCAATGGCAAGAGAGGGGATATAACATTTAGGTCTAAATCCTAACATGAGCCTTCATTTGTCCTGAAATAGTGGACAAGTATGTGGTTGATTACCTTCTTCAAATTGGTCGAGGTGATGTGAATTCATGAACCCTTGTTTGAGAATTCTTATGTTGTTGCATCTTTTTCGCATTTTGATTTGGTCAGATTTTAGTATGGATGCATGAAGGTCTATGTGCTTGTTACCCAAATTTCTCATTTCTGTGCAATTTGGCCTAGTCTGCCATGTCTAGCAATCCTCTATCATGTTCTTCATGGTCTCCAGGTCTTGGCTCTGCTAAACCCCAAAAAAACCCTAAGTCTTTCATGTGCAAATGATGTAATAAACCCTAGGCCTTGGCTCTTATATTTCATAGTTACTTTTTCAATCATTAAGAGCATGTGCCTATTTCTCAGTCGCGTTATCACTTTGCCTTGGTCGAATATTCCTTTTCTTTCCCCGACTCTGCGCTTTCCTTGTGTCGCGTAGTCTCATGACCATTTCAAATATTCCCTCTCTATTCTCAGACTTAGCGATGACCCCTCAGTCGCGATGTCGCAGAATAGTAATGTTACAAGTCACATAATGAAAGGGGGCCCACCACTCGGTCGCTGGGTCGCGAGAAGAATTCAACAGTCAGGAAAACATCTTTCGACTTCGTGATTTACCTTGGGTCGCCTTATCGCGGGAACGAAGTGATGACTCAGCGTTCCAATGTGCAAACAGATGAACCAGTGGCTGTGTGACAGGTGGCATATGGTGTGTGGATGCGGGCCCTCAGTCGGGTGGTCGCCAGACGAAGAGATGGATCACGCGACTTGGAGACTAAGTGTTTCTTTACCTTCAGTCGCGGGGTTGTGAAATGATTTAAGGGCATAGTCTTTTATCCAGTGACCAAGTGACAGCCGTCTGATGCAAGGCTCAGAGGATCCTACGGTGGTTGCTAAGTCTGGTGATCAAAATGCCCTACGTGAAAAGTACTCCCGACTTGGTGATAAGGGCAGTCGGGATGTCGCTGGAAGGACTAAGGACACATGCTGACTATTAAGAAAAGTCAAAGGGCTCGGTGCCAGGTTCTTGCGACTTGGGGACTGGCTATGTCGCGTGGTCTCAAGACATAAAGATAACATCTGGCGAATGGGCAACAAGCCGTGACGGTTAAAATATGGCAGTTAGGCGCATGGTCGCCAGAAGAAAGGTGAGTTAAGGAATGTGCCTCGCGAATTTGATATTTCACAGTCACCTTGTCCCTGGATCTGAGCTCGGGTTTAACAGAGGTAATAAGTGCTTTGTCGCTAAGTCTGGAGATTTAACCAGGGTCAATGTCTGATGCTCACGAAAAAGAGACTAACAGTTGGTCATGAGGTCACAGGACTTTGAATTTGAATTTTGGCGGCAGACTTGGCACTGGAACGTTTGACAGCCATGGTTTCTCTGTGCTCATGTTCCATAATTGATCAGAGGGGTTTCAATTACAGATAGGTTGTGCACAGAGAGTCTGTTGATCCCAGGATTAGATTTTTTTCAATGTCGGTGAAGAAGGGGAGATTCAGAGGCGTGGAAATAGATGCAGAGTCCAATCACGAAGTTATTTCTCTCAGTTGCAGTTGGCTAAAGGCATGGTCATGATCGAGGGCTCATTGATGAGAAATTGAGCGGCGGCCGTCAGGGGTCACTTCTCGTCCTGGGAGGTCATGATCAGTTGGTGAGCATTCATGACAGAGACTTAGTTGCAGAGCATAGCTCATTCTTTCCAGGTTTCTTGTTCACGTGGCATAGTCAAGTACAGGGATAAGTGAGGCAAAATATGATATGATCGATTCTCTTGGTATACAATTATGACCAGATTAGATTTTTTCCTAGGGTCAATTATTCTATTGTAAAATCTATAACCCTAGTTAGGTTTTTGGAACTCCTGCCTGCGTGCAGTGGAGGTGGTATTTAAAAGTTTTTGAGAGCCTTAGTGCTCAGGAGTTGGCATTTTATAAAAGGAATTCATTCTTTCCAGGAGTTATCTGAGGCATTCTTTCTGCCCTCTGGCTCTTACATTCTGTAATCTTCTCATTGATCATGCAAGCTGTTGGAAGTACTTTGTGATAATCCTTCATATCCCTATGC
>MU226914.1:320458-350004 GCA_018584345.1 Thuja plicata | reverse complement strand
GTCTTGTCTCATTCCTACACCTGGTTGCAGAGAAGGATGTTTGTTTGCAGGTCATAGGTCGAGTCTTTTGTTCAAGCCTTCCTATGAAATACTTATGCAAGCCTATCTAGTGAGTTGTGACTTATTTTCCCTGGTTCTTCCATTAATTTAATTCCTCTATACTGAGATCCAAGCCCTAAGTTCGGTGCATCACCTAGTAGGTAGTTTGCTTTCATTCATTTCCCTTTCATGCATTCCTTCTATCCCTTTCCCTTGAAAGTTTTACTTTCCTGTTTAAGAAGCAAATTAAGGTGATTATCCAAGAGCAACCAGCCTAGAATCTGGAGGTTTCATCTTAGTTAGCATTGGTCCCACAACCTGGAGATGATTCCCTTGTTATACTGGATTATCAAGACCAAGAGAGCTTGAGATCAGAGGCGCAAATTCAGTGTATAACAGTGCTATTTTGTCATTCTGTAAGTAAAAGAGTAATTAAAGGTTAATTATAAAGTTTAAATAATTGAACCTTCTAAGAATAATAAAATTTTAAATATATAGATTTTTAATTAATAGAGATTAAATAAATACCTGTATTTATTTAAATATATTTAATTAAAGGTCTAAAGATAAAGTTTGAAGATTTAATTTTTAATATTTTGTCTAAAGGAAATTTAAAAGACATATTTAATATAAATAAATTATTAATCTGCTACAAATATTATTCCTAATTATTAATAATAATATGCAATGTAATTGTATTTAAATAATAATAATAATAATAAATTGAGCTTTAATTCTAATTAAAAATTGCTTTTGGTGGAGAATTAATTATTTAATTAAAAAACAAAAACAAAAAAAAAAAGAGAAAGAAAACCAAAGAAAAAGGGAGAACATAGATTTTTCAGAAAACAAGTTTTACGAGACACGATTACAGGTTTTGCATAGAGTTTTTTAAGTTAAAGAATATATTTTTAAAGCTTGGGATAGGAGTCTACTTTTTGGTTCTTCTTCTTCTTCTTCTTAGCAAGTCTACACGACGTTTTCAAGGTAGGAGTTTCTAAGTCTTTTTGTAGTTTTTGTTGGAAATATTGTTTTCTTTGTGCTTGCTTAATTGTGATTTGATTTAGAGTTGATATTCTTTTGATTTCTAAAAAATTATACAAATTATTAGGGTGTTCTTGTGAATTATGTTAATTGCATGTCTGGTATTCTGTGAGAATTTGTATGGAAACCCTAGGAGAGAATGATTTAAAAAGGATATATTTTTGTTGTATATCCATTAAGGTTTTAGAAAATTGTAAAAATTTAGTTGCCTAAGTTTCATCTATATATAGGAATCATTTATTATATACTATGTGTATTATAGATACCTGTATGTAAGGATATGGGTTTGAAAACATACGTTTTTGGATTAGCATTGGGAATAGGCAGGGTAGGGAATAAGTTTCATTTTAGATGTCACCATAAAAATATAAAGATACTTTAATATACCTATTTGGATTTTATTTAACATATATCAAAATGAAATAGGGTTCCTTTGTATAGAAAGGGTCAAATATTGGCTTTTATAGTGAAATTAGGCCTATTTGAGCTTGATTTTTCAATCAGAGCCTCTCAAACATTCATCCACAATTTTTTCTAATTAAATAATTAGGAAACTAGATTCTATGAGATTTAAACTAATAGTATTATGCATGTTTTCCCTGATTTATATGATTATCTAGCGGTTCAAACAATAGTTATGATCTTTTTACCAAACTAGTAACCTTCATTCCTGGACAAGGCTATTACAGAGATTTACTTTTTCACTCCATTTAAATGACCTTATATTTAGGAATCAAAACAATGAAAAATATGTGAAATTAAATTATATTTCCATATATGTAAGTTTTTGGTCCATTTCATTTCATATAAGATTAAACCATTCAAAATACCGACTGATCTACATAGATTAAATACACAAAAACTCATTGTTATAAAGTTAAAATTGTTAATAAGTCTTATTAATTAAAAATTAATCAATTTGAAAATTATTAAAAAATTAATATGACTAATCTAATCAATTTATAATATAATTTTAAATATCATTGAGATTCACTAAAATACCATATATGTTACATATGTGTACTATAAGTTATTAACTAACTCATTTATGACTTAAGAGTATTTTAATAAATAAATTGATGTTATATAAATGAAGTTAAATCATATGTCAAATTCATGCATGACTTCTTTCATGCGATCTTGGTGTTGTTAAGTGTCAGTGTGGGTAGGTTGTTACCCTAGGTAGGTTTTGTCTTCGGTCTTGTACTATCTTATGATTTTATGCCTTTTTTCTCTTTGGGTTTCATATTGTGGAGATTTTATAACCTATTTATATCACGATTGGTTCATGTGTTGTCTTGGGTACATCTCTGAGTTATTTCTTGTGTTCCTTGAGTCCTTGATCTTTATTTATTTTACCAAAAGAGGTGACAACCTATATTGTGTTGAGTTGTGATTTGTTTACTTGGCCAGCTTTTTTCTTCTACTATGATTGTTATATGTTTTGAGTGATAGTACTCTTTTATTATGATTTACTCCATGTTGGAGAGATGCTTTTGATGCTATTGAGGATTTTTTTTTGGGTGGTAGGAGATTTAGATAATTTGGTAATTCTTTATTGAGATATCCATTATAGGATGGATGACTTAATGAGATGTCCTTTGTGGAATGGACAATCCGGATCCTTGCATAGGATATATTATTATTTGTTATGCTCCAACATTTTCATTGATGACTTTCATGATTTAATGCTTTACAAGAATTCTTTTACTGGTTTGGATTTATCTTATTTTGTTCTTGTGGCTGGGAGCATTAGTGTAAATTATCTAGGAGCATAGAGGGTAAGTGGATTGCAAAGGGGGCCAGGGCCCTAAGAGTGTACTAGGGTAACTCATTGTAAGTGACCTAATAAGTGATAAATTAATGAAATTAATTGAGAGAAAATTTTAACAAGATAAGAATGTGCCTCTCCCATGCCTTGAGTTCTAGTACAGGCTAAGGATGAGAGTGGGAGAAGATGCTTGATCAAGCTCTTGCATGGTTAGAATCCTTGTTTGTATGAAAGGAGTACTGAGCCACATAGAGTCATTTGGGGGTCAAGGTCCAAATGGGCTACTACGGTAACTCAAGGGTAGACTTATGTGATGAAACTTCCCTATATGTGTTCTAGCTAGTAGGTTCCTATATGAGTTTTAGTGCACTTTTTGGTCTCTTGATATTTTATACTTTAAACCTTGAATCTTCTTGTTAACTTTTTATCCAATGTACCTTAGTTTTATTCTCCCTTGTTTGGTTGTTTCTGGTGAGTGGTCATGTTTTTATCTCCCAGCATGGTGGGAGTGGACCTTTGGTTCCATGATGTCGGGCATTAGTGATTCTTATTACCATTGAGATCCAAAGTTCATGACTTTCCCCTGGATGATCCTTCTTGCAGTTGTATCTTCTTGTTCCTCATTGTTGGAGATTTTCTCTTATCTTTCTTATGTTGAATATTTGTTTCATTATATCATTTGTGACATTCTTGGAATATTATATTACGCTTTATATTGAGCTTTGTCATATACCCTGCAACTTGTGTAGTGGATGTTAGTTTGTTATGTATTTCTTATGGTATCAGTTGTATCTAGGTTTTATTTATGAAACGATGTTCTTGCTATTCATTTGCAATATGGAGTTTGTATATGTTCATTGCATTTAGTAGTTTATATAAATTAAGTAGTTCTACATCATGGAACCCTTAGGATTTGTAATCTGTTAATGAGTTTCATTTATGAGTATGTATTGTATTATGTTGTATTACTTCCACATCGTTATTCTTTATCAATTGTAAACTATTTAAAATAATCATCCTGTAAACTTAGTAACATGTTTTAGGTTAATCTCTCTTGGATTCCCTGGTAAGGGTTTACAAATGATCTTGGACAATGTCCTAGAATGGTTGGAATAAGCCCAAAATGATTTTGAAATGATTAGGAAGATAATAGGATATATTTTAGTTGATTTATGATGTTATTATATGGTTTTGGGTTGTTTAGGATTGAATAGGATCAGTGTAGAAATGTTTAGGATTGATCATAATTGATTAGGAAATTATCAATTTGGCCGAGAGGAAAGAAATATTAGCAAATAATTGAACAATTTGAAATATTCAATTATCGATGAAAGACACAATTTTTTCATATAATAAAGATCATATATGCAACATAGAGGAATAATTAGAGTTCAAAACACAATTTCAATTACAATGCCAAAAATGATAAACATGTAGACTAGCAGGCTCAAACCATTTTTGGGCATTTACACTTCTAAATATGCTCGGTTGAGGTCTCTAAAATCAACACAAAATAAATGATCTCACCAATATTTTGCTTACAAGAACCAAATTTGATAGCCAATATGTATGCTTTATGGGAAAGATATGTTAGAATAATTGAGAGGGTGGGGTGAATTAGTGACCTTATAAATAAATCCAAAAGGTCAAACCAAAGTCTTATATCACTATAATAGAATACCTTCATTTATCTTATATTCCCAATTTCATCAAGATGTATGCCATAAATGATCTTTCACAAATATAAAATACTCGGTAAGATATATTAGTTATGTTTTCTATACTTTACCGAATAGAAGAAAATAAACTTAGTGTTAACCGTCCAATCCAGTTTCAATAATGTGTAAAAAAAAATATCAATGCAATGAAACATATGCACATTTCACACATAGATTTTAACATGCAAACCCAATATGGTAAAAGCAAACTGGGACCAGTAACCCAAAATATTTTCATTCTTCTAAAGTGAGCTCAGTGAAGATCCAACCCTATTAAAGGTTACAATATACATTGTTATGTGTGACCTTTTTAGAGGATTCAAAACCAATAGTTTGCCTTTTGACCTATCACTCACTATTTATGTCAACAAGAAAACCTTTTGATACTCTTGAGTATCTCAATACATTAAGGATTATTAAATCCAATTTGGCTAAGAGATTTTTTGAATCAATGGTTAAACTAATACAGTAAATGATCTGTTCAAAATAAAACTTTCATTTGCAAATATTCAGATCTATTGTTAGTCCAATAATACCTCTGATCAATATGCACTTAAATTCCTTTGCTTTCTTTCTTTGTTCTTCTTTGTTAATGCGCTGTCCTCTGTTGCCCAATGTCTACAGAATTCCTTGGCTTTGTTCTTCAACCAATATGATCAGATCTGCATGAAGAGTTCTATCTTCAAAAAAAATATACTCAGCATTCCTCTTTTGATAAATAATTCTTTGTCTCTTTATATAGATATTATTATCCGCTCCATCTTCTTGTTTTTGTCGTAGATCTCTACTTGATCCGTAAAACTTGACATGCTTTTCTTTCTCCCATAAAGCTCTACTTTAGTTTTATTCTATAAATCTCTCCTTGATAACTATAAATAAAAGCACTTTTAATCTCTTTCCTTGCTTTAGTTTAATTGATCATTGATAATAAAACAATCAATCAGTCAACCTCTAAATTGTAGCTCTTCGAGCTAGGAAATTTTTTCATTCTTTAACCTAAGTTAAGTTCGGTCATCAAATTTAGTTATGCTCGGTCATCAGCTTCAGTTATGGTTGGTCATCAAATTCAGTTATGCTTGGTAAAACTTGCTCGGGTACTACTATGCACAGTATACACTATGAACTTCTCGGTGTTCACTGTCACTCGGTGTATACAAACTTTTTGTGTTTTACCGACCACATAAACTTTATCTCTTGAGATCTTCAAGGTTATGAAAATATGTGTATGACAAATCAAACCATATCAAGTTGACATCAATGACAATACAATACATTAACTAATTTAATGTCTTGCATTCACTTTTGTAGTTTGGTGATCATCAACTTAGCATCTTCAAACATTCAATCAGTTATAGTTCATCAATCTCTCTATTTGGCATTGATGGAAACACAATATGAAATATGTAGTAAACATGCCATAACATAGAAAACTTATTGTTCTATAACCAATTAAAATATTTGTATCTCGGTAAGCTCTTCTAGCTCAGATTTAATATGTTTTTTAATACAACTCTCCATTGTAGATTAAATTCTATTGTGTGCTCTCCTTTTCTTCATTCCCTTTAATGGATAGGTGTGGTAATTATTTCTTCTATCTTTGTCTCTGCATATGTTGTAGAATCTCTTCTCCCTTTCTTGGATAGATATGCAGTGTTAACTCTCGCAAACTCTCTCCATTTGATGGATGGTTATTTCATTCCTCTTCTACCTGATATTTCATTGGAATCTTTCTCTCTAATATTTCATTGAATCTTTCTCTAGTCCCTTTGACAACAATTCCAAAAAAAATTTACAGCTCTTTGAATAGCCAACAATATCTCTGGTGTGTGGTTCAGATAAGTAACTTTAAGTGTAGTGATATGTCATTGCAATCCATATATTAGCTTGCATAAACATGATTAATCTTCAAATAATGTGTAGGCTTATGCAACCTCCTAGTCATCTGAGTGACCATTAGACAAGGGAAGAACCCCTAGTCTATTCCTTAGGTATTCAAATGTATCTTTTGGCAATGGTTTTGTGAATATGTCTGTTAGTTGTTCTTTTGATTATACATATTCTAGTATTACCTATTTCTCTTGTACTTGTTCCCTTAAGTAATGATAATTTTAATAGATATGTGCTTTGTCTTAGTATGCATCACAAGGTTCTTTGAGATATTTATAGCACTTGTATTATCATAATAGATAATTACTGGGTCAATAATTTCTTCATTCATCCCTTTCAACAATTGCTTGATCCATGCAATGTTAGAGAAATTTGTAGCAGGAGCTACATATTCTACTTCTGTAGTTAATTGAGATATACATCCTTCCTTTTTACTTATCCATGTGACAAGTCTATCACCCATAAATAATGCTCCTCATGTAGTTCTCTTTCTATCATCTATGTTTCTAGCCTAATCAACATCAGTATAAACTTGTAGCTTAAATTTTATTTCTTTATTGTACCACAAACCATAGTCTTTAGTATTCTTCAGATATCTCAAAATTCTTTTAACAGTAGTCGTGTGTGATTCCTTAGGATTAGCAGAGAATCTTGAAGCTATACCAACTACATGTGATATATCAGGTCTAGTGTGTACAACATACATTAGTTTACCAATCATAGATCTATATAATGTTTCATTTACCTTGGTTTTCTTTTCTTCCTTTGTCAAATTCCATCCAGTTTCCATAGGTGTTCCAACTGGTTTGGAGTCCCCCATCTTGAATATCTTCAAAACTTCTTTAATGTATTTTGATTATGTGATGTAGATGCCTTCATCCTGTTGTAGAATCTGTAGACCAAGACAAAATTTTATCTCTCCAAACATTGACATTTCAAATTCTTTTCTCATTTCATCAACAAATGACTTTCATAGCAGATCATTACCTCCAAATATGATATCATCAAAAAATATTTCATCAATCAAAATATTATCATTATTATCTCCTTTCAAATATAGATTATTATTTTCACTTGTTCTAATAAATCCAATACCGATGAGATAAGGGTCCGTTTGGTGCTAGGCATTAACCTATAATAAGCATTAGTTAATGCTAGAATAATTTAATTCTCTATTTGTGGGCATTTTATGAATTCTTGAATTAGAAAACTAATCCCCATTTTGGGGCCAATTGCTTGCATTAGTTATTTCTAAAAAATAGCTGGAATTCATTTCTTATTCGAGAATAAGCTATTTATGGATTCAAATTTATTTTATTTATTTTAATTTTTTTTTAAATTTGTTTTTAAAATTTTTTTTTAATCTTTTTTTTTAATGTGGGTATGTATATATATACACATGTGTGTATATATATGTGTGTATATATACACACATGTGTGTGTATATAAACATGTGTGTATATATACATGTGTGTGTATATACACACATGTGTATATACATATGTGTATATATACACATGTGTGTGTATACACACATGTATATATGTGTGTATATCTATATGTGAATATATGTGTGTATATGTAGATGTGTGTATATTTGTATGTGTATGTGTGTATACAAGTTAAAAATATATATTGTTCAAATTTATTAAAAAAATAAAAAATAATCCTTATTCCAATTCCACAATATGGGATCTAAATGCAGAATAGCTTATTCTAGCTTTCATTTTCAAGATTAATTAATCTGAGAATAGGTCCTTATTCTATAATAGGCCTATTATGGATAAATTAATGTCATACACCAAACGGGCCCTAAGAGTGAAGTCTTTCATACCATGCTCTCGGTGCTTGTTTCAATCCATACAAGGCTTTGTGTAGTTTACAAACCATGTTCCTCTTGTTAGGATCAACAAACCCTTTAGGTTGTTCAATGTATACCTCCTCTTCAAGTATTCCATTCAAAAATGCATATTTGAAATCCATTTGGTATACTTTGAATCATTTGAAAGAAGCAAAAGAAAGTAGAATTCTTACTCCTTATAGTCTAGCAACAGTTGAAAAGGTTTCTCCATAGTCACTACCTTCTTCTTGTGAATACTCTTTGCATACCAATCTTGCTTTGTTCCTTGTGACTTCTCCATTCTCATTAATTTTGTGTTATTAAATCTATTTGGTGCCAAAGACATTTTTTTCACTCGGTCTATGTACTAATGTCCATGTTTTATTCTTCTCAATCTGTTCAATCTCTTCATTCATTGCACTAACCCACTCTTGATTCTCAAGTGTAGCATTAATAAATTTAGGCTCAAAATAAAAAAATCAAACATCTATTGTTAATTGACTTACTTCTTGTTCTCATTCCTACTCTTTTGTCCCCAATGATCTGACATATTTAGGAAGTATAGATTCAGATCTTTATTCTTCATTTTGATCTTCATCACTTGGTTCAATATTGTGATCATTTTCATGTTTCTCAGTGTGTGCAGCCTATTTCTCGGTTGCATTGTCCTGTCACTCGATAGCGTTATACTATTTCTCGATAGCTCAATTCTCTTGCTCAAGCAATGTTTCATGGTGTTCAATGTAGAAAAATATGTTGTAATCTTTAGGTTCTTTTCTGCTTTCCTCATCATTCTTCTTAGCAAATTCATCCACTTTAACACTTGATCTCTCAATGATTTTGTTAGAAGATTTGTTCAGACATTTATAAGCTTTCCTTTTAGTATAATATCCTAGAAATATTCCTTCATCACTTTTAGACTCAAATTTCCCATTTCTATCATCTTTCAGTATATAACATTAACTTCCAAAAATTCTAAAGTAACTCACATTTGGTGTGTATCCATACCATAGTTGATAAAGATAAAAAGATAAAATATCTCCTTTTAAATACAAATTACTATTGTCACTTTTTCTAACAAATCCAATACTAATGAGATAAGAGTGAAGTATTTCATACCATGCTCTCGGTGCTTGTTTCATTCTATACAAGGATTTGTGTAGTTTATAAACCATGTTCCTCTTGTTAGGATCAACAAAGACTTCAGGTTTTTCAATGTATACCTCATCTACTAGTATTTGATTCAGAAATGAAGATTTAACATCTATTTTGTATACTTTGAATCCCTTAAAAGAAACATAAGAGAGTAGAATTCTTACTCCTTCTAGTCTAGCAATGGGTGCAAAGGTTTCTCCATAGTCAATACCTTCTTCTTGTGAATACCCTTTGCATACCAATCTTGCTTTGTTCCTTGTGACTTCTCCATTCTCATTAAGTTTGTTTCTGAAAATCCATTTGGTGCCAATGACATTTTTGTCACTCGGTCTAGGTACTAATGTACATGTTATATTCTTCTCAATTTGTCCAATCTCTTCATTCATTGCACTAACCAATTCTTTATTCTCATGTGTAGCACTAATAGATTTAGACTCAAAAACAAAAATAAAAAATCTATTGTTAAGTGACATACTTCTTGTTCTCGTTCCTTCTCTTTTGTCCCTAATGATCTGTTCCTGTGGATGGTGTCTTTAGATATATTTAGCAAGTATAGGTTCAGATCTTTGTTCTTCATTTTTTTCTTCATCACTCAGTTCAGTATTGTGATCATTTTCCTGATTCTCGATATGTGCAGCCTGTTCCTCAGTTGCATTATTTTGTTTCTTAGGCAAGGTGGCAGGTTCTTCAATGTAGAAAAACTTGTTGTAATATTCATGTTCCTTTCTTCTTTCCTCGTCATTTTTCTCAGAAAATTCATCCACTTTAACATTTGCACTCTCAATAATTTTGTTAGAGGATTTGTTCAGACATTTACAAGCTTTGCTTTTAGTAGAATATCCTAGAAATATTCCTTCATCACTTTTAGAGTCATTTTTCCAATTTCTATCATCTTTCAGTATATAAAATTGACTTCCAAAAATTCTTAAGTAACTCACATTTGGTGTGTATCCATACCATAGCTCATAAGGTGTCTTATTTGTGTCTTTCTTCAATTGAACTCGTTTCAGTGTATAGACAGTGATACTTACAGCTTCTCTCCAGAATGTTTGCATGATGTCTTTTTCAATCATTAGTGTTTTAGCACAATCAACAATTTATCTATTCCTCCTACCAGCAATCCCATTTTTCAATGGTGTTCTCGGTGCAGAAATTTGTCTTGTAATCCCACGCTCATTAAAAAAGTTTGTGAATTCATCAGAAATAAATTCTCCTCCTATGTCTGATCTTAAACATTTCAATTATTTTCCACTTTTTTTTCAACTTTTGATTTATACCATTTGAACATCTTAAATGCTTCAAATTTCTCTTTTAAGAACATGATAGTCATCATCCTAGAATAGTCATCAACAAATAGAATAAAATATCTATCACCATAATAGCTCTATTTTCTCATTGGTTCACATAATTCAGTATGGAATAACTCCATAATAGCATAAGATGTATAATTTTTTCTCTTGAAAATAGACTTTGTCATTTTTCCTATTTGACAATTCTTGCACATAACATGGCTGGGCTTTGAAATACTCCATAAGCCTCTCACTTTTCTTTTCTTACTTATCTTAACCATGTTGTCAAAATTCACATGACATAACCTTTTAAGCCACAACCAAACATCTTCATTTCTAGCCAATAAACAAGTGGTCTCAATATTATCAAGATAGAAAATATTACATTTTTTTTGTTCACCAGTACTAATCAACTTTCCTGTTCGATTATAGATCATTGCCTTTTTGTTCTCAAATGCAACTCGGTTTCCTATGTTGTTCAGCTGTGAAACACTCAACAAATTATACTTAAATCCTTTAAACCAATAAAAAATTTCATATCTGATCATATTATTCAACATGATGGTACATTTTCCTTCAACTAGGCAAGGTGAGTCATTACCCATCCTCACTGATCCACCATTATAATATT
The DNA here is from genome assembly GCA_018584345.1 of Thuja plicata. Classification (NCBI taxonomy): domain Eukaryota; kingdom Viridiplantae; phylum Streptophyta; class Pinopsida; order Cupressales; family Cupressaceae; genus Thuja; species Thuja plicata. The sequence continues at coordinate 338,630 of MU226914.1, read as the reverse complement.
CAAATGTTTAAAGATTTTCTTTATATCCAGTCATGTGATGAGTACAACCACTATCAATAATCTAGACATCATTTGTGCTAAATTTAGATATGAGTGTTGTTTCAACATACCTTTCTTCTTCATATGAATCATCTTTCATAGAAAAAAATACGACCTCAATATCTTCATCAGAATAAGTATTAGAATTTTCAGCTTTGTTCATCAGAATCAGTATAAGAATTCACCTAAATTCATGCTTTCATATGTTTCAAAATTTAATTGGGAATCAAAAAAATATTTTTAGACTTTAGAATTTTTTGTGAATTTTCAATAATATTGCATTTGTTTCTATCATTATTTGAAAATAAATTAATATGAACATGTGAAAGCACTAATGGCTATTGAAATTTGTATTCTGCTAGAAATAGCCAAATAATTTTAACAAACATTCAAATTCAGGGAATCAACTAATTTGTAGTATGATAGGAGACAAACTAACTGGGGTCTAAAATAGAACCTTTAAATACTTCAAAATGCCAAAGATAAATGAAAATGAATCTTAAATAAGATTATAATATGTTTAAGTTAACCATAATAAGTTTTTAAATTATGAACTATCTAAAATTTTCCCTTTTCAAGAGTAAATCAATAGCTTCTTTACATTAATGACCCAACACGACTTGTTTGTTTGATATCTTAGAGTTTTTAAGAAGAAAATGACACATGAAAAAATAATGAAATCCCTAAAAGAAGTGTTACCCTATCAGTAGTACTGATTGTAGTACAAGTATGACATGCATCCACAGACTGAAAAAGCACACATGAAGGGTGTGTAGATTAACTTGTAGCTGTCAATTGCATTTGTTTCAATGTTTTGAATTTTTTTTTTCATAATTCTACATTTATTAGTTTAGCTGGATAATTTAAAGTTTTTTATACTATCTAAATAGATCCATTGTGTTCACTCTTAGCTCTCATTTCTAAGAGCATATTGCAAAATAGCTTCAATTTTTTTTATATACTTTTACATTTATATATATAATTTTATCTAATTTTTTCAAAGAATAGAATAATGATGACAAAGGTTTAGAGTCTTTTATTTTGACAGTGACTTGTAACACGATTCTTGTTTTTATATACAAATAGATACATATGCAAACATGTTCATATATAATTGTGTACACACATACCCACATATATCTATAAAAATATATAAATATACATACAAATAGATACAAATATGTAAACTTGTGCCCCTTTGCTAGCTGGAATATGACTAGAATTGGCATTATCTAATTCTCAGTTTTATTTCTTCCATGTTTCTGTCTATCCAAAAATATTGGAATCAGAATTTCAAAATTCCAGTTGCATATGCATATTCCAACCGAATAGGTGAAATTGGAATTTTGAATTCCAATTCCAATTTTTCTAAAACCAAATGGGTCTAGCCCATATTCCAAAAATCATTTTAGGATAAGTATCTTCCAAAATTGCAGCATCTTCCAGAATTGACTATATCAAGCGTTTGGTATTTTGATGTAGCCCAAAACCTTAAGAAACAACAATTCACAAAAAAACAACACAATGCCAGAATAATAGAACTCCAAATTCTCATTAGCTGTGTCCAACTACTCTGCCTCTACAATGAAAGAAAACTCCTACTTATTACAATTCTAAAAATTACCATATTTGGTAGATTTTTGGGAAAAATAGATTTTTTCCATTTTTGGTAACTTTTAAAACTCATCCTAAGAATCTTGATTTTCCCTAGAAAATATCTCAACTAAGGTAAGATGAATTGCCAACTAATCCACAAAATCAGAAACATGATTTCAGATTTATTACAAAAAACAAAACTCAAAAAACTGGAAAGAAAAGAAAAAAGCTAATTTTGAAGATCAAGATGAGACTTCAGAATCCTGAAAAGATGTCAAAAATGGCCACAAATAAATTTTATTGAGTTTGAATTTCCATTAACTCTAGCTCACGAATCTGCCTGTAAAATTTCAGCCAAAACACACATCTGAGTCAAAAGTTATGACCTCTGAAAGTTGCTGCATCATTCTCCCCTTCTTTACAGGAACGTAGCTCCTGCAAGTGGTTGTCTATGAACTGATGCAAATTTTTGGGGTCTAACTTCATCACTTCCCACTCTAAGATCCATGTGCTATCTGTCACTTTTAATCCCTCCGACTGAATCAGGTACCTGGTGTAATGACCATTTCGTGTGACTGTAGACTATGTCCAGAATGTGGGCAATCTTTTCATTCTTTTTACTTGGAAGGTGGTGATGCCAATCCACCTCATCTCTACTATCTGGCTCAGATTTATTTCCATGAAATGCATACAAATTAGAAACATTAAACACAGGACAAATAGCCAAATCATCTAGTAAATAAACCTCATAAGCATTATCATTGATCTTCTTCAGAATTTGGCAAGGACCTATCTTTTTGTATTTCAGCTTATGATATGTGCCAATAGGAAATATCTCACGTCTCAAGTACACCATCACCAAATCACCCATATTAAATATTTGTCTCCTTCTAATGACATCTGCAGTAGCCTTATATCTCTCATTGCTATCCTGCAATTTACTCCTTACATCTTGTTGAAGTTGTTGAAGGTGTTCAACAAATGCTTCCCCATCATCACTGATTCTATCTTGCACAAGAAGTTGTACAAGTTCCAAAACACCCTAAGGATTCTTACCATATATAATCTGAAAAGGAGATTTTCTAGTTGATCTGTTAAGAGAACTATTGTAAGCAAACTCGGCTTGAGGCAACGCCAAGTCCCACAGCTTGGGATTTTCACCAACTATGCACCATAACCGGTTTCCCAAACTTCGATTGACCACCTCAGTTTTCTCATCAGTTTAGGGATGATAGGCACTGCTAAACTGCAACTGTGTTACCATCTTCTTCCATAAGGTCCTCCAGAAATGACTCAAAAATTTAGTATCCCTGTCAGATGTGATAGTATTTGGAATGCCATGGAGTCTAACAACTTCTGAGAAAAATAAGCTGGCTATCCTGGTGGCATCACTAGTTTTTTTACAAGCAATGAAATGAGCCATTTTAGAGAATCTATCAACAACTACAAAAATAGAATCTGCACCTCGCTGGGTGTGGGGAAGACCCAATAAAAAATCCATACTCACATCTCTCCATGGCTCGATGGGTATAGGTAGAGGTGTATACAAGCCTGTGTTTTGGTTGTGACCCTTAGCCACTTGACAGATTCTGCATCTTGCCACATACTTAGTAATGTCCCTTTTCAGTTTTGGCGAGTAGTATTTATCTTCAACCAAGGCTATTGTCTTGTCCTTCCCAAAGTGACCAGCCAAACCACCACTATAAAATTTGTGGATAATATTTTCCCTCATGCAACCAGCTGGTATACAAAGTTGTTTTCCTCTAAAGAGGTAACCATCCTGCAGAAACTATTCTCCTCTCATATGATCTGGAAGCCTAGGTGTTGGCTCTTTATTCTGTTCTATAATTTCCCAAAAATCATCATCAGCTTCATACAAAACTTTAATAGACTCAAAACCAATTACCTCTGTTTCCACTGTAGTTATTAGTGTAACACGCTGACTGAGGGCATCAGCAACCTGATTCTGCTTTCCAGACTTATGCTTCAAAACAAAATTATACCCTTGCAAGAAAGACACCCATTTAGCATGCCTACTATTCAATTTCTTTTGTGTGTTCACATATTTCATGGCCAAATTATCTGTAAACAGTACAAATTCTTGTGGGACCAAATAGTGCCTCCAATGTCTTAAGGCTTGAACAATGGCATAAAATTCTAAATCATAGGTAGAATAACTCTTCCTCACATCATTTAGCTTTTCACTGAAAAAGGCTATTGGTTTACCTTCCTGGCTAAGAACAACACCTATTCCAACATGGGAAGCATCAGAGTCTACTTCAAATACCTTATCAAAATTTGGAAGTGCCAATATAGGAGCTTCAGTTACCTTTTTCTTCAAGAACTTGAAACTTTCTTCAACATTTGCTGTCCATGTGAACTCCTTTCCTTTCATACAATCTGTTATGGGCGCAATAATACTGCTAAAATTTTGAATAAAATTTCTATAGAAGGTTTCCAATCCATGAAAACTCCTGACCCCTGTTATGCTAGATGGACTAGGCCATTATAGGATTGCCTGGACCTTTTCTGGATCCATCTGAACACCATCTCCAGAAACAATAAAGCCCAGAAAATTCAAACTATTTTGCATGAATCTGCACTTCTTTAAATTTGCACATAGGTTCTCTTTCCTCAATACACTCAGGATGTTCCTCAAGTGTTTTAGGTGTTCTCCTTTGTTTTTATTATAAATTGGGATATCACCAAAATAAAATACAACAAACATACCAATGTAGAATCGTAAAATAGTATTCATCAACCTCATGAATGTACTTGGTACATTAGAAAGATCAAATGGCATAACCATCCATTCATACAAGCCATCCCTAGTCTTAAAAGTTGTCTTCCACTCATCTCCTTCATGAATTTGAATCTGGTGGTATCCACTTCATAGATCAATCTTGCTGAAGTATTTGGCCCCTGCTAATTCATCCATCATATCCTCTATGCGAGGAATAGGAAATTGATACTTGATAGTAATCTTATTAATTTCCCTACTATTAGTACACATCCTCCATGTTCCATCCTTCTTCGGAGCTAGCAATGCGGGCACAACACATGGGCTCATGCTTTCTCTAACTAGGCCTTTCTCAATTAGTTATGTTACTTTCTTGTTGAGCTCTGCATGTTGTGTGGGGTTCATTTGATAAGTTTCTTGATTAGGAAGAGTTGCTCTAGGGATCAGATCAATATGGTGTTGTATATCCCTTTTTGGTGGGAGACCGTCACATAGCTTATTTGGAATAACATCAGTAAATTCTTCTACTATCTTTACTGCATCATTGTGGTACTATGTTTTCTAATTCTTCACCCCTTTTGACTACCAATGCATAGTAGCAACCTGTCACCTTCATTTCTTTGACAACATCTTTTGCAGACAACATGGTCTCATTCTTCCTTTCATCCGTAAGTGTTAAGAGAGTCACTTTAGAGCCATCCTTCTAGAAGGTATATGTATTTTTCTCTCCATCATGTATGATCTTTCTATCATATTTCCATGGCCTTCCCAACAAAATATGACAAGCATCCATGGGAATAACATCTCACCATATCTCATCCTTATAGATTTTTCCAATAGTAAAACTAACCAAGCATCTTTTATCAACAATAACCTCATTTCCTTTCTTAAACCATGCAATAGGGTAAGGACGTGGATGTTTCTCACATTGTAGATTTAATTTCTCTACCATTTCCTTAGCTACCATATTGTCAAAACTACCCCCATAAATAATAACTTAGCATACCTTTCCACCTGCAGTGCATCTAGTTCTGAAGATGTTGGTTCGAAGCCACGAATCATCAAATTTATTTTCAGGGACTTCTTCCTTCTTTGGAATGATCATCGATCTCCCAATCATGAGGCTTTCTCCCATGTCTGGTAGGAATTCTTGTTCTGCTCCTGCTGTTGTAAATTATGGCTGAACCAGATTCACTCTAGGTTGTCCTCCTTAATTTCTTTCTTGCATGTTATAATTTGAGCATTCAAAGGCTCTGTGTCCTTCTTGTCCACACTTGAAACAAGTGAAAGGCCTTCTCTGGTTTTCCCAACCTCATCCGCTTCCGTAGCCTCATCCTCTCTGAAACTCCCTTCCTCTTTCTTGACATGAAGGATCTTGCCTAGTGTCTATATTTTTTTCAAACCATTGAAAAGGTTCTCCTCGACCATTACTAGAACCTCCCCAAAATGGAGTTGAGGTACCCCTTCAACCACCTCTATTCCTTTGGATATATTGCCAATTCAGCTTTTCTTCAGCTTTTAGAGCTAATTGGTAGGCTTCCTCCATACTGTTAACACGATGCATGCTCAATTCATCTTGGATGGAGAACTTTAGGCCATTCATATATTTATCAGCCATCTGCTCACTATTTTCTTGGTGCTCTATGCGCATGGATAACTTGCAGAATTCATTTGTATTGTCTTGCATTGAAGACAAGTTTTGCTTCAAATTCTGGAACCTCCAAAAGAGAGTTTGTGAATAATCCATGGGTAAGAATTTTTCTTTGAGCTTTTGCTCCATCTTGCTCCATGTCTTAATCTTTTCCTTTTCTTTTCTAGTTCATTCCTTCTGGACGTGATCCCACCATATCATTGCATGTAAACTTCCAGTTCGTTCCTTCTAGTTTTGTGCATGCAAACTTCATCTTCTTTTCTTCTGTCATAGGCTTCCATTTAAAAAAATTCCCATCTAGTTTAACCAGTCTATTAATTCTTCTGGCTTAAGACTACCAGCATAGTATGAAACATCAATCTTGATCGATTCACTTCTTCCTTCTAAAGCTTTAAGAACTCTATCTTCATAGCTCAATTCTTCCAGCCTTTCCTCTATGTTTTCTTCATTTTGGTCAGGACGTCCTCGGCTTCCCTCTTCATCAGATTCATTCCCTCTTTGTATTCCTTGATTATCCATTCGCTCACTAAGTCATTCAATCTACCTCTGCATATCCAACATCAATCTTTGAATCGGTGTGACACCTCCTCTTCCTCTGCCTCTTCCTCTCCCAGCGATCTTCCTGGTCTGATACCAAATGATGTAGCCCAAAACCTTCAGAAACAACAATTCAAAAAAAACAACACAATGCCAGAATGATACAACTCCAAACTCTCATTAAATACGTCAAACTACTCTGCCTCTACAATGAAAGAAAACAACTACTTATTACAATTCTGAAAATTACCATATTTGCCAGATTTTCAGGAAAAAAAGATTTTTTCCATTTTTGGTAAATTTTAAAACTCATCCTAAGAATCTCAATTTTTCCTTAGAAAATATCTCAAGTAAGGCAAGATGAATTGCCAACTAATCCACGAAATCATAAACATGATTTCGGATTTATTACAAAAAACAAAACTCAAAAAACTAGAAAGAAAAGAAAAAAGCTAATTTTGAAGGTCAAGATGAGACTTTAGGCTTGAGAAAAGATGTTGAAAATGGCCACCAACAGAGCTAGCCGAGTTGGAATTGCCATCACCTCTAGATCACGAATCTTCCTGTAAGATTTCAGCCAAAACCCACATCTGAGTCAAAAGTTATGACCTCTGAAAGTTGTTGCATCATATTCCAGCACCCAAACAAGCCTAAGTGTGTGTGTGTGTGTGTGTGTGTGTGTGTGTGTGTGTGTGTGTGTGTGTGTGCGTGTGTGTATTACACGTTATCTAAATTGTAGGCATGGGAAACCATTTTCAAATATTGAAAATCAACAAACCCATCGTTAATGTACATTTGAGAAATCTATCAATTTCTTAGCGCATATCCAAATTCATCAAGGCATCCTGTTCTCCACAACCAATCACTACACACTAGTTACAATACATGCCAGTGAGAATTGCATACGTAAAGCAGTAAATATAAATAATTTTCATAGTGACAAAAATAAAAGGTATAATTTAAATTAAAGAAACCTATCATGGTGTGTGATGATATATTGAATTTCTCTAGATCAACTTTTTTCTAAATCATATGTATGTATACATAGTTATAAACATCTAGAAAATAGTTGATTTATAGAAAATAGTACAATGTAAATGTTTATAACTAAGTATACATTTCAATTTGAATGTATACAGATGGCATCTTGTCTGTATCTTTGCTCTGAGCTTTCCATATGTCATACCGCATTTACTACGGATTTTTGCATTAGGGTTAGCTTTTAGTCTGGCTCCGACCAACTTTGGCGCAGCAGTTTTTGCTGGTGCGCGAGTTGAAGCTTCGAAAAGCCATGGTGCCTCCTCTGAACAAATGTCCTCGCAAGTTCATCCCGAAGGTCTTTCACGAGGTAACCCTGATATTGTTCTTAATCTGCAAGAATTTGATTCTGCATGTGAATGGATAGAAAAGCATACTCTGATTGGATATTTTGTGGGTCATACTCCTCCTAAAAGTATCCTCAATGATTGGGTTAACAAGAGCTAGACCCCTCATGGGGTCTGCCTTGGCTATGTGCAAAACCTTACCAAAGGTTTTTTTCTTTTCCATTTTTCTAACCCTTCTCAGGTGGAAGCGGTTTTTAACCGTGGACCCTGGACTGTTAGGTCTTCCTTGCTTGTTTTTCAGAGATGGTCTCGAGACTTCACCATCTCAGACAACAATAAACTTAGGGTTCCTATTTGGGTCGAATTTCCTGGTCTCCCCTTGCCCTACTAGCCGTTCATTGAGTCCATTGCTAAAACCCTTGGTAAGGTCATTGTCATGGAACATGACAAATTTTTCAATGCCCATCCCCAGAAGTGTGTCTGTGTTGAGGTTGACCTTTCTAGGGACCTCAAAGACACTGTTGAAATCCAAATTGGTTCCCTCACCATTTCTCAAAAAGTCCTCTATTTGAAGCTACCCAACATCTACTATCGGTGTCAATCGGCAGAACACAAGATTAAGAATTGCCTGTTAGCTATCCCTCAGGTTAAGCCACCACCAAAGGAAGCACCGACCAAAAATACAGAAGCTGAAAAACAAGAAGAATGGACTACAGTATCACAAAAAGGCAGGAATGCCTCAAGCTCCAAGATGACACAAGCCACTTCAGCTGTTGTATCGCCTTCGGAACCTTCAGCTAGAAAATCTCCTTCTTCCAATGATTTGCCACCACCGCTTGTTTCAAACCCTGTTATTAAGGGGAAAAGCCTTCCCGTGAAGCCTTCCACTCCAGAAGTGGTGCTCACGCCGCCAGTGGATTCTTCAGTTTTCTCCCAATCTTTGCATCGGTCTCGTAGTCCTAATGGACACACGGACGACCCAGATAAAAGGCAGTTTACCTCTTCTAGAGAATTGATCCCTAGCTTTGGCTTAGTACCAGCCTTCTTGTAGAATAGATTCTCCTCTCTTGGGGACGAGGAAACCATGCAAGATTTTTTATGAATTTTTTGTCATGGAATGTGCGAGGTCTAACTGACCTCTCTAGAAAGTACTATGTGCGTGATACCCACTGTAAAATTCATAGTCTGGACGTGTTATGTTTATAGGAGGTTAAGATCTCTAGGTTTCTTCTTAACTCTGCCTGTCGTCTCATATGGCCAGACGACATTATTTTTTCTTCTCAGCATGAAGCTGGTAAAGGTGGTGTCATTACTATTCTGACACCTTTCCTTCATTCTTCTGTTATTGCTCATGGTTCTAATCCAATGCAGTGTGTCACCTGAATTTTGCTTTCTTTTCATAATCATTCTTTTGGTGTCATTAATGTTTATGCCCCCAATGATGTTGTCCAAAGATCTCAACTTTGGCGTTGGCTAGCAGACAATCTGCCTCCTACCACTTGGGTTATGTGTGGGGATTTCAATATGGTTGAGCTGGCCTCTGACAAGGAAGGAATTATGCCTTTTTGCTGGAGAGAGAGAACCTTGGTATCACATGTGAAATAAATTGGGCCTTTTTGATCCCAATGCTAACCATCGCCAGCAAGGTGGGATTTGGCATGCTTAGTCCAATTTTAGAGCTGGCTTTGACCGTATATTAAAGAGGCTAGATTGTGCTATGATAACGGCTCAATATTTTTTCTCTTTTTTTGAAGATCGAGGCCTACCTGTCATTACTCTGACAGATGTTACCTTGTCAGACCACTTCCCCATTTATTTCTCCATCACTTGGTAGTTTTCTACCAGAAGGGCTGCCCAAACGCAATTTTATTTCAACACATCTGTGCTGACGCATACCTCCACTATTGCTCACATTCTTCAAGTCTGGAATTTAGAGCCTCGGCCCCACACTCATCTTCCTTGGATTCAATGGTGGAATGATGCCATTACCCGCACTACTAGATTTCTTCACATTTACGGCCGACAGTTAGCTTGTTACAGAAACTGTGCTTATAAAGCTAACACTAAGGCTCTTTGCAATGCTACTGATTTGCTTGCATTGAATCCCTTTGATTCTACTCTACAGTTTGAGCTGGCCCAACTCTGTCATGAGAAACAAATTACAGATGCCTATGCTGCTCGTGGAGCTCAAATCAAATCTTGCCTCCACTGGTTGGAGGTGGGCGATAAAGCCTCTAAGGAGTTTTTTCATGCTCTCAAAGCCCGTCATACCAATGTTAGTATTCAAAAGATTAAGCAAGGATCTGACACCCTTACGGAGATTCTGGCCATTCTGCAAGCTTTTGTTCAACATTATGAACAAGTGTTTGCTTCATAGGGTAATTCAGCGGCATGGGAAGAGGCTCTAAAGGCTTGTATTGTTGTTACTCCAAACTGCCTAGAGGTCGAGCAGTGTTCCTTTTGTGAGAAATTGCTTACCATCTCTGACCTCAGAGAAGCGACTTTCTCTATGGCCAATGATAAATCTCCAGGATGCGATGGCTTCCCCTGTGAGTTCTATAAACACCTTTGGGATGTTGTTGGTCCTGACTTGCACAAAGTCTACCTCGAGGCCTTTCACAATAAAAGTTTGGGCACTATAATTAATAAAGGCAATATCAAATTCATACCTAAGTCTGGTGATCCGAAGGATATTTGCAATTTGAGGCCCATCACCTTGTTGAATGTCTCCTACAAGATAATTGCCAAAGCATTAGCTCTTAAAATCAGACATCTCCTTCCTCTTATTGTCCGCCCTGAGAAAATTGGTTTTATTAAGTCCAGGTGTATTCTTGACAACATTATTGCTGTCTGGAAAGGATGGAATGGGCTCACCATTCTAAGTAGGCTACCCTGTTTCTCAAAATTGATTTTGCTAAAGCCTATGACCTCATTGAATGGCCCTTTATTCTTGCTATGCTTCAAGCTCTTGGGTTCGGTCCTCACTTCTTGCATTCTGTGGAAATGATTTTTGGCAATGCCTCTGCTTGCATTACCATCAATGGGTCCCAATCTAATACTTTTGGGATTTTTTTATCCATCCGGCATGGTTGTTCGCTGGCTCCTGCCTTATATGTGCTTTTTGCTGAAGGCTTTGGGTACTTGCTTGCCAACTCTATTTCCTTTGGTTTAGTTCATGGCATTTCCCTTCCTGATTCCTCTTCCCAGCTTGTTAATGGTCACTTTGTTGATGACTCCTTTCTCACTCTTATTGAGGATGAGGAGAACATATCAAATGCCTTGCAGTGCCTAGACACCTTTTGTCAAGCCTCTGGATCTGCTATTCAATGGTCTAAAACCCTTTGTTTCAGACAATCTTTTCTTCCAGCCCCTACCTGGCTTAACAATTCTGACTGGAAATGGGTACAGCATGGGGAAGTTTTTCATTTCCTGGGAATTCCCTTTGCTTTCCATGGCTCCTCTATGGACTTATGGAATGCTGTGATTACCAAGATTGAAAAAAAACTGCAATATTGGATCTGCAAGCCTGTTTCCCTTGCTCGAAAGTTTCAAATTTGTTCCAAAGTTTTGGCTGTTACTCATGTCTACTACACCTCTTTTTGGGCTCCCTCAAAGGCTTCTTATCTCAAGCTGGAGCATTTTCTCTGAGATTTTCTTTGGGCCTCTGGTGCTAACGGCCATGGTTTTCATAGGGTTGCCTAGGAGTTCTGTTGCCTTCCTTTTGACTCTTGTGGCCTTGGCCTTCTCTCCACTCATAGGCAGGGGCATGCACTCTGTGCGAAGTGGATTATCCGTGCTCTTACTAGTAATGATGCCTGGAAAATTCTTGTCAGGCACTGCATCTCTTCGGGTTTCCTAGTTCACAGGCCAGCTTGGAAGGGCATTGGTCTCCAGACCTTTCTCACTATGAAAGAACCTGTTCAAATCCAGGGTACCTTCATCATCAAGAGAATTTGGAAAGCTTGGGAAGCTTTTAAGCCTTGGCTTTAATGGGATGGTGATGCCTTTCGCAATGGTCTTTCTTTCAATCAGTAGAGCCTCTAGTGGTCTCCGTTGTTTTCTATTCAAGGCATCCCTTTGGCCAAGACTCAAGGGACTAGTGCTCTACATTTTTTCAAACATGGCATCCGAACTCCCAAGGACCTCTTCTCTAGAGCCTCTATGGGTCTCCGATCATGGGAGGATATGCAGGTGCAGTATCATTTGGCTTGTTCTGATCACCAGACTTTTGATCTTTTGGTCTCTGCGATTCCTACCAACTTGCTTCATAAGATTGGCATTCAATCTGTAAGGCCTTGGTGGAAGGATTGGAAATGGTATCCTGCCATGCCTTTAAGAAATTATAATCCAAGGCTGGGCTATAGGTGGTTATCTCCTCATCTTCCGATGGTGGATACCCTTAATCAGAGATGGCATCTTCATTCCTCCACATCTCACTAGAGCTCTCTCTTTCAAACCATCTGGGCTGCCATTACGGAGCCTAAGCTGGCTCTTTTTGCGTGGTGTCTGCTTTTTCAAGGGCTCCCAGTTGGCCCTAGGCTCAAACATCTGGGTGTTCAAGACCCTCGCTGTCCCTTCTGTGGTCACCCTGAATTTTTTTTGCACATCTTCTGGTTTTGTAGGAGAGCTCAACAGTATTGGGAGTGGATTCATGATTTCTTCAAACCTTTTCAGCCTGAGCCTTTCTCTTGGCACATGATTGTCTTAGGAGATTCCCCTAGACTTCCCTCCAAGTTTACCTAGATTTGGCATACTTTCAGGATGGAGATTTTGTTCCTGTTATGGAAAGATAGGAATGTTGTTATTTTTTCTCATAGCTTTCTTGATACGAATGTTTCTCTGTATAACAAGGCTTGCATTTGTAATAATGTTATGATGCAGATTCAAGTTCAGGCCAATAAAGTAGCTCTCGAAGTGGCTCACCTGTAGGAGCTTCTCAATCATTGGGGCAATGCTCCCTGTATTGTTGCCCGGGTTCCTCCTGATGCCATTTCTTCTGAAGGTACTCCTCCCAGAAGTCGCCACCACGGGTGCAGCTCCTCGGCGCACTGCTCATGCACCCCGCGTTCGCAGGCACCCTGCCACCACTCTATGAGAGGTGGTGGTGATGGATGGTGACGCCGCTCGGCTTCTCCGCCTCACCGTTCTTCTGGGTGGTCTCTAGCTCCGGCTCAGTCTGCCCCTCCTGATGCTCCTGGTTCTCGTCGTGGCTTTGATTGGCCTCCTGCCACCTCTTCAAAGTTTCCCTGCCTGGCTTTGGCCATTTCGCTACCCAGGGCGGAAGAGAAAGAAAAAGAAGAAGCTGAAGATGATGGGTGGTTGCTTCCTGACCCTCCTGTTAACCCCAATAATGTGTGGAGTTCTGATGATAAAGATCCTCCTCCTTCTGCCACTGCTCTTGCTGCATAATGGCTATATGCCTATTTTTTTTTATGAATAGTTGTGCTCTGTTTCCGGCTTGGCCTTGTGAACTTTGCGGGTTGATTCTTATGTCCCCCGGTCCCTTTTTTGTGGATATGTAACTTTGATATTTTTATTAATTGAAAAGACACTATTCATCAAAAAAAAAAAGTTCTCAAGGAAATAATAAGTATAGAATATGTATACATATACATGAGCTAAAAAATTTAGTAATTGTAATGAACAAATAGAGTAGAGAATTCTAGCATATAGGTAGAAACTATAAGATAAATCTTATAAAACCAAGTCGTATGATTCTAAGCTTATGACAATAATGTTAGACATCCAAACCCAAGGATTATTTTTAACATCTATTAATAAAAAATTTCAAAACATGAAAAAAAATCAAGAGTGATAGCAAATCTAATTCAATTTTACTCCAAGGCTTAGTAATAGAATAATCATTAAAGTTAAGATCAATTAAGATATGATACGATTAAATTAAATGCAAAATAGTCAAAGTAAATATGACATTTAGTACTCTCACACGAATTATAGTTTATGCAGTTTCAGTTGATACATGAATTAACATCCATTGAAATTTTACTATCATATTTAAATTTATAATCAAATATCTTCTTCTAAGATTTCCTGAACTTACTAATAAGAAGTTCCACATCTGAACATCTGTTTAATTTTGAATCATTCATCCAACAAATTCTACATCTTTCCTGCTTACGAATTGGGTTACTCATACTAAATTCGATGTCTTAACTTCTCTTTAAATTTGAATTATTCATCCCAAAGGTATTCTAGATCCTTTGGTTTATGTCATAAAATCAACGCAGAATTTAAGACCACAAGACAAAACAACTTTGTCAAAAATAGTTTCCCAGAGTGCCAACACCCAAAATTAAAAGAGGATTTGTATAATTGAATAAAGGAGTGACTCGGTATATACTTGTTCCCAAGCTTATCATGGTAGAACAATATTATTTCTTCTTCAGAGGAGGTAAACTTCCCTCTCTTTATATTAGGTTGCAAATAGTTTATCCATCGTAGCCTGCAACTCTTCCCACCTCTTCCCACATCTCAGCAGACCTGCATCATATATAAAATGATTAGCCTGCATCCTTATGTAAGCCTTTCTATATAGACATAGAATGTATATCATATGTATGTATACTTAGTTATAAACATTTACATTGTACTTCAATATTTTAATTTATAACGCTAATGAGCTATAAAATAATAAATTTATATTAATATTAAAAACTTAGTTTAAATAATATTCAAATAATTTTCATTTCTCAATTACATTTGTATATTGTATTGAAAAAATATTTCATTTAATCTTTTTAAATCATACATCATAAAATAATAATATTAAACTAATTTAAAAGTTAGTTGTATAAATTTGGTTACTAAATATTGTGTCATGTAATTTATATAGTACATAATGTTAGAGTTTTGCATTTTTTGTTTGAAAAGTGTGAGATTTTTCATCATTAACATTTCAGATTAGACTAGATGATTCATCATTAGGATGAAAGTCATAATGTTTAGTATGATTCAAAAGGTTGACAATGAAAAATCTCACACAATCTAAAAAAAGCATGCAGAACTCTTACTAAATACTTAATAATACAAATAATATTATGTAAATTTTGAATAATCATATAGAGTAATTTACAACTTTTTCGCAATGATAAATTACACATTGAAATTAGAACATCCATTACACATTAAGAAAATGTCATTTGATTACTCATATTTTCTTCCTATTATTTTACATTTGCTACTAAATTTGATCTTCTTTTTCTTTCAAAAAGAAATAGAAAAACAAATATTTTTTTAGCCCTAGCAACATTATCATGTGCATAAAATATTGAAGTGTTTTTAAATAGCCAAATTATGACTAAATAAATCCTTTCTATATAATGTTAAAAGGAGATGATTTGATTTTTGCGATATAGATAATTGTTATAGGTTTGCAAAGATGTATAAAAGGGGTGGGATGTTTATAAATTGTGTTTTGAATTCCATAGATCACTTTACATAAGTTAATAAAGAAAATGTCATCTAACTTATGAATTCCTCTCAAATACAAACTGTAAGACAATTAATTCAAGAAATAGTAATCATGGAAGTTCAATCTTTATGTGTTTTCATGTCAAAATATTTTATGGAATGATCTATTTATAGTAGCTCATCTAATTTTTTTGGAAAAAATTTTAATAAATAGGATGATAAGGAAATTATTGTTGAATCAAATATAAGAGTTAAAAATGTCCTTAATTGGTAAAGTAGAAATCATAAGGTTAAAATAAAATTGTAACTTTTAAAATAGATACATAGAATATTTGATGAAAAAAGGCATGGATTTAAATTATATTAATATATATATATATAAAGAAATATTAGCAATATAATTTTAAGAAATAGAAATGAAATTAGGGTTGTCTATTGACAAAGTTCAAATGTACTATAGAAAGATTCTCTGTCATGTGCATGAATATTGGACTTTTAACATAAAATTAGTGAACTTGAGGAAACTATCAGGGCGATTCATGAGAAGTTGAATACTGTAGTGGCAATTCGCAAGCTCACTATGAAGGACGCCATTTAGGGTTTGAGGAATTTAAATGAGAAAGTGGTGGAGGTTCACAATCTCTCAAAGGGAAAGACCACATCTTCGTCTAGCAGTGCTAGAGAGTACATAGAAATGAAGAAAGGGAGGAGAGATAGGAGCAAGGAGAAGGATGTCAAGATGGAGGATAGGATGAGGAGTAAGAGTAAGGGCATGACCTCTTTAGATAACATAATTAGGAAATTTAAGGATATCAATGAGGATATCTTTAAAACAGACTACTTGTTTTTTGTTTTGTAACTTGGGTTTCTAATCCCTGTAAAACAAATTTTCCCCTAATCCAAAACATTTTACAAAATCACAAGCTTAAAAAGAATCAACAATTATAATTGAAATTCTTCCATTATAATATAGACTACTATAAATGCTACACTTGAAATATTCATTATAGATTTATTTTTATTAGAACTGGTATTGTAATTGTTTGCAGGTTGAGATGAATAACTACTTTTATATCTAGTCTTTCTATTATGATGATATATTGGTAATAGATCATCTAAAATTTCTATGCAAAGAATTTCCTAGATGAAACCAGAATCTAAACTAAACTAATTTTTATTGAGATGTAGATAATAGATATATTCTTACACAATAGATTAAAAAAAAAAAGACATAAAAAATAATATCTAATATTCCCTTAACAATTTGTAAAGAGGACATAAAAAATAATATTTAATATTCCCTTAACAATTTGCATTTTTTTAATGTATATAATATTAATAATTTTTTTTATATAAATTTCAAATAAAAAGAGAAAAATAAAACTATTATTTTATATTTCCTTCTCAGCTATCACACCGAACATTCTTAGGTGTTAAATACATATCTAAAATTCAGGAACCTACCTTATTATTACAGGCCCAGAAAGTTCAATGAAACATGTTAAATATTTTTCAATGATCTCCACCATTAGCTAAACCATAGTGTAAGAAAAGAAAAATATCTGCATTCTGAGGCAACTTTTTCCAATTACCATGGCCATAATTGTTGATGTATCGGGTGAATTTATGGTCCTCATCTGGTCTCCACGGCCCCTTCTTCACTCCCCTTTCACTATCACTGCAACAACCTGCACTTCGCACCTGCAATTTGAATTCACTTTTAGGATTGGCTTTCATAATCAATGCTAAAAATGATCAGTACACAAGCCATAGATATAACTAAAATTCTTTTAAAATTTTATCACCAGCTTACCAGTATGAGTACTAACTGAATGAATTATGTGCTAAATAAAAGACATTCAAGAAATTAAAGAAGGTCAGTCGTTAGTGTGTTATGTTTGCAGTCGGGATTCAAGAAGAGCCCAGGCTTCAAAACAAATATTTACAACATATAATATAGATTTATGTCATAAACATAAATTTAAGAGCAACTCTATATGCACTGAGGCTTTGATGAATGATCTGAAAATGACCCACTTTAGCTATAAACTTTCTCACGAAGAATATGGAATTATAATGGATAAAACAACAGAATCGAAAAAATAAAAATAATAAAACCAAAAAGAAACACAAAATCGAAAAACGATGTTGCAAGAAAATGAGATATGATCAATGAGAGTACTCACAAAATTATTTGATTTATTGCAAGTGATCGGCCATTTATGAAGGCTTTAAAGCGCATAAACTATCCAGCCCACAGTGCTGCTAAAACTAACGATATTGATATATAAAACTAACAATATAGGTACACAAGATTTAAATGAATATCTACCGTTTCTTTCTTCTTCTTCCTTCCTTTTTTTTAATTGATGTTTGGTCGATAGTTTTATTCTTTATAGATATTTGACTATTATTAGCGTCCTCTTCACAACAAGAATCTTTCTTTCTTGAGTCGAAAGTAAAGAAAAATAAAATCCTAGGGGTTAAAGTTATACAAAGCTATACAATATGCATTTTGTGAGAATAATATGAGTTTCTACAAAAAGAAACATCTTTCATATTTTATGGAAGAAATCTAATTTTTGTTTTATATTTTCCAGGAAAGCAATGTTATAATGTTTTTATGATCATTCAATCAATTCTTCTTGACTATGTGTTAGGGAAGCTTCATTGTAAGTGTTTGCTTCCACGAAAAGTAAGTAGTAATCAATTTCAGTTTTTGTCCATTTTATATGTCTGTCGAAGTATATATACTAGCTTATATATACTTATATATATAATACGCCAAGAGTAATCCTTCTCGAGTGCGCCTATTTTTCGTGTCAATTAGGGTTGATTAAAATAGGCGCCTCA
>MU226914.1:280150-295745 GCA_018584345.1 Thuja plicata | reverse complement strand
GAATCAGTGGCCTTAAAAATATTTCCAAAAGATCCAACCAAAGTATTATCTCACAAAAATAATACATTATGTTACCTTACAGTCCCAATTTCATCAAGATGTATGCAATAAATAATCTTTAACAAATATAGACTACTCGGTAAGATATGTTATTTATCTTTTCTATACTTTACCGAATAGCAGCAAAGAATCTTAGTGTTAACCGACCAATCTAGTTTCAATAATGTGTAAAAACAAATATCAATGCAATGAAACATATACACATTTGACACATATTTTAACGTGGAAACCCAATATGGGAAAAACCAATTGGGACAGGTAACCCAAAAAAAATTCACTCTTCTAAAGTGGGGCCAGTGAAGAGCCAACCATGTTAAAGGTCACAATACACACTATTAAGTGAGACCTTGTTAGAAGATTTAAAACCAATAGTTTCACTTTTGACCTAGCACTCACTATACTGTCAAGAAGAAAACCTTTTGATACTCTTGATTATCTCAATACAATAAGGACTATTAAATCCCACCTAGTTAAGAGATTTTTTGAATCAATGGTTAAACATATAAGGTAAATGATCTGTTCAAAATACTACTTTGATTTGGAAATATTCAGATCTATTTTTAGTCCAATAATACATCTCTAATCAATATGCACTTCAATTCCTTTGTTTTCTTTCTTTGTTCTTCGAATGATCTGTCCTCTGTTGCTCGATTATTGCAGAATTCTTTGGCACTATTCTTCAACCTATATGCTCACGTCTGCATGAATAATTCTATCTTCACAGAAAATATACTTAGCATTCCTCTTTTGATAATTAATTATTTTTCTCTTTATATGGACATGATTAGCCACTCAATCTTCTTGTTTTTGTCATAGATCTCTTCTTGATCCGTAAAAATCACCATGCTTTGCTTTATCCCGTAAAGATCTATTTTAGTTTTATTCTATAAATCTCTCATTGATAACTGTGAATAAAAATACATTTAATATCTTTCCTTGCTTTAGTTTAACTAATCATTGATAATAAAACAATCAGTCAGTCAACCCCTAGATTGTAGCTCTGCCAGCTAAGCAATTTTGTCATTCTTTGACTCCAGTTATGTTCGGTCATCACCTTCAGTTATGCTCGGTCATCAACTTCAGTTATGCTTGGTCGTCTACTTCAGTTATGCTTCCTAAAACTTGCTGAGGTACTACTATGCTCAGTATAGAATATGTACTAATTTATGTTCATTCTCACTCAGTGTATACAAAATTTTTGTGTTTTACCGACCACATAAATTTTTTCTCCTGAGATCTTCAAGGTTACGAGAATATGTGTATGAAAAATCAAACCATATCGAGTTGACATCAATGACAATATAATACATTAAATAATTTAATGTCTTGCATTCACTTTTGCAGCTTGGTGATCATCAACTTATCATCTTCAAACATTCATCAGTTATAGTTCATCAAGATAAGGTTACCTTGTAGCAACTTACTCAATTATTCCTTAATGAGATGTTCTATCTTACGATTTTATTGTCTTTACTTTTGTCTTTCTGATTTTGTGTTTGTTTCCAACTCTATTATATGATGGGATAATTATAGTCAAACCCCTTCAAATATATTTATTGATATGCAAAGACATCATTAAATTATTGGCAAAGAAAAATAAATAATTGTTGTTCATATTCAATAAATACCTTTTCAAGCTTAAAAAATTTGTCTTTAAGGATTTCAACAATATGATATTGATCTTCGTTCACTCAAATACTAGTTTTATCAATTCTGACTTGCTCATTAGCATTAAAAATAGACTCAAGGGTGACCAACCCCTTTGAAAATTTATTGGTTTTTAACTGTATCATTTTGTCACCAAATTAATGTTGTACCTTTTTCTATTTTCCATGAGAAAATTCAGCCTCTCCAACTAAAAATTTCAATAAAAAATTAATCATTCTCAAAAACCTATCAACTCATGTTATTATCTAGTTCTAAAGGTCTCACAACCACTTTTTCATAATGTTGTACATGCACATTTCTCACCTCCTTGAAAATATTGAATTTATACCCCATGGATGCCAACTTATCAATATACTGATTCTGACTTCTAGGTACATAAATAATATTGAATGCATCAAATTCTTCGATGAGATCTAAGGCTCTATGCTTGTATAAATTTAAGACATCATTTTTAGCGACATTAAAGCTTCACACCTAATTTACATCTACTTCACAATAACCATATGCCTGTAAAAAATAACTCACCTTGTTATAGCCCACTCAAGATCATGAACACGTGCCTCATATTTCATTGTATTATTACTGCAACTAAAATTAAATTGAAATTTAGAATAATACCTCTCACATTCTAGTGATATTAACATAGCACACCCACCTGAACTATCCTTGCTTCTAGATCCATTGAAATATAATTTCCATAGCTAATTTGGTTTTTGTTTCTCACCTTTCACAATGTTAGGAATGATGTTTTATTCATGCATGATATAATTACCTAAACCAGATACTTCCATATTATTGAATGGATATTCCTCACTAGTTCTAGTAACCCATTCATCTAAAATAATGTCTAGTATGCACTCTAATGGTGAATTTGGATCACATGAGAAGCAAGATCATCTTACTCATGGAAGGTCAAATTGTCATTTATAGCACTTGGAGCGTGTGGTTCAATATGATTTTAGGACAATGGATTGGATTCTATGGTAACTCTCACACCATACCAAGTTGTAAAGAACATATGTGACCAGTGAAATAATAAATAGCTTCCTAACTTGGCTATGAAATCCCTACTAAGGCTGATTGCAAAGTATGATGGTAAGTCAATAACATATACATCTTAAGGAATGGAGAAATTTAGACAAGAATTCAATATTAAACTTAAATTTTTAATGACATCAACAATATTAATCACATAACCATCCAAGTGAACTACACCTTTTCAAATGGTGTCATAAACAATACCCATATTTTCAAACCAAGTATTTAGGCATCACATAACTACTATCCCAAAGTCTATCATACAATAATGGGCTAAGAAATAATTGATTACTAACATAACATAAAAGGGTGGACGCTTTAAATCTGATCTTTTATTTTCATCCTTTTATTTTATATTAAATTTTGCAAACATAAAATTTGATTTCTCAGTTGCCTAATCCATCATAGAAATATTTGCCAATGCTTTAGTCATGCTCTCATTTTTTCCTGACAACTCTAATTCGTCCAACATGGAAAGATTACAATTAGTTTTCATCATATAATAAACAAAATTAAATTTAGGAGCATTCACCTTTGGCTATACCTTATCAGCAAAAAAATCCTTCTATAGTTGTGGTGTTGAAACTTGTTTTTTGGGTTGTTCATTTGTTTGTAAAGTATGTCTTCTAGGAAAAATAAATGTACACCTTTTGATGCTGGAGTAACAAGCTACCACTTTTATCTTGTGGAGGTCTAATTCTATGTGTTATAAGGTTGAATGTTTTCCTTATCAGCTTGTTTTTATGTTTCAACAATACATTTTTTTAATCTTGTATTGGCTGAAATGGGCACATACTACAAATTTTGATCTTGCAAAAAATTTATATCACCAAAATCTTGTCTTTGAAAATTTAATAAAGAAGCGTCTCGCATACTTTGGTCACCTTCATTGCTCAACTTATGATTTTGTTCATTTTTGGTACCTTGTTGATTTAAAAGCATTATTTTGAACCATTAAAGCTTGATTAAGTACCCTATTAAGATAGGTAGTATGGTTATGAGGTTGGTTGCAAGGGTAGCACCAATCATAATCATGCACAATATTATTCTAAACAACTTAAAGTTCCTTTGATGTGCTTTGAGTATTCAAATTGTATTGTTTGATCACCCTTTGATTGAAAATTTATTCTTGTCCCCTGATAGTATCCTCATAAGAAGTCATATTTTCCTACAAAGGTGATTTATATAGCCTTTATCATTCTTTCGATTTCTTCATAGACACCATTTCATTGCCTAGATTACGCAATGTCGTCATCAGAATTTGACTTTTCTCTTTAATTTTTTTTTAACTCTTGGGAAGATGCTACAATAATATTTTGTTCAACTGCAACTTGAGGATGATAAGACGGAACCGCAGGAACAACAACCATAATGGGTGGAACAATAGGTGTACTTTGTTGTATTTATACAAAATAACGCATAACAGGCCTAGGTGCAATTTTACCATCTTGAATCAAACTATTTACAACCCTTATTATGATATCAAACGCACTTGATAATGTAATACCCCTCATTGAATGTACTTACATTGAAATATCACTATTTAAAGCTTTGAGATAAAACAAGAAAGCATACTCATTTGAATGTTTTACAAGAGCCGCTATTCTGTTCCAATTCTTTTGAAAATGATAATTGAAATAATAAATCTACTCATGAAGACTCCTTTTGATTGTTGTAAACTTCTAAACAAGTGATAAATGATCAGATTTATCTTCAAATTGACAATTAGATCTTGCTCCCAAATCATCTCATGTGGCTATTTATTGGATTGGTATCCGTTGGAAACACATTAACAATTTTCCTTTGAAGGATGTTGTCAATAAATTCAAGGCAACATCTTGCTCAATCACATGATGAAGGCCACATAGAGAGGCTACACCGCATATGTGCTGTATAGATGTAACATTATCCTCTCCTATAAAGAATGGTTGTCTTTTTAATGAAGTAGTAGGGATATCATGATGATTTGTGATATTCAAAGGACTTCCCAAATTAAAAGCCACAAAAGGTAGATTTCTAGGTTTTTAATGAGTCATTATATTATGAACTTGAATGCATGAGTTTACTACAACTTGTAATGGAAGATTAATTATTGGTATGAAACTTGTAGTTTCTATTAATTCTCAACCAGAATTGCTAGGGGCACTAGAACTTCTGGGAAAATTGAAATCTTCATCAACTTGATCAAAACCACCTTCAAAAATTTAAAAGACATGGTCACCAAAGGCTGAAAATGTTTTATTAGGGATAGAATGCGCTCATCTTCCTATTTTTTTATGATATTCTTGATTCCCTTCTCACTATTCTACCTCCTCTTTTTGCAGTCTAAATCTCTTGATAGTCAAACTTTTCCCTCCTTGTGTAACCACCTAAAATTGGTCTAGTCTAACCAAAAGGCCTAAATCTCCATAAAATTTCCTTACGTCCTAATTGAGGGATAAAATACTAATCAAGACATCAAATCATATCCTAATCATAATTTTGTGAGTGAATTTAATTATTTTTCTTACCTAGCTCAAGCAAAAAAATAGTTATCAAATAATCAAGAACCAAAATCTAATAATCAAAGTGCAATAATTAATTAATGTCCTAAGCCATTTAGTCAAATAAAGATTACAAATTCCCATGGCTAAAGATATTAATTACTTTGATTTAATTAAATCCTTAATTTTATTTCCACATGACATAAAAGTTAACACATCAACCAATCAAATTGAAGGACAAAGATTTCTCAATTTTGAATATCAACCACACATATCCAATTGAATCTCGACCACACATTTCAAATTTGAACATTTCCCTACAAGAGAAAATCTATAAAATTGGCTCATTCTAGGGCATTTTCATATATAGTGAATTCATAGAAAGTAGATAATGTTAGTTTAATTCTTGATCAAATTATCATTGTTGTCAAGCATTTTAGCTCAATTACAACATTTTAGATCAAACTTTTTGCATAATTCAAAATGTAGATTTATTTTTGCATTATATTATCTTCAATTATATGATCATTTAATTTAAATTCATCTTTAATTGCATAAAAAAAATGCCAATTTAGGTGCATTTCCATTGACTCTTCCAACTCATAATGGCTTTTCACTGATCTATTGTTAATTGTGAGAGAACATTTACATATAGATCATACTCATTGTAATTAGGAAGCTACAATTCAGTTTAAATTATGTCATTTTGATTGATTTCATGCACTAAAAATTGATCTAATGAGTTATATATGTGTTGTGTTGCAGCATATGTAGGTATAATGATTCACACACACATTCTTAACACTCATCCAGGGGGCCCTAAGCTTTGATTTTTGTCATTTTTTGACAAATTATGCTTGCTATTCAGAGACAATGAGAAAGTGCTTCATTTTTTATTATCTACTTTCAATCGCAGAAAATATTCATTTGTATTTTATGACACAATCTCATTTCCTTTCCTCATTATTTCATTTCTAACGATCATTACCTAATTTTTGGGAAAGAGAAATTACAATATAGTCAAGCATTTGGGTGTTCCTTTCTCATTTCAAAGAAATCTCTCATATCTGGTAATTTGTACTTTGCTTACGAAGAGTTATTTCATTTGTAATCATCATTGGTTCATTTTGAGCATAGTGTTGTCTTTGGTAATCATTACTTCGTTTCCAAATTACTAACTCATGTTTGGTAACTATTTCGGTATCTTTGGAAAATGACATTTTTTTTTTGGGTCAGTTAACAAATCTTTAATTTTTTCAGCCTGAATTTTGACCCTAACCCCTAATCAATTTATCTTTTTGTGTTTTTATCTTATTTCACTATGCAGATTGAGAAATTTAAAAATATTTTACAGGGTGTTTGTCAAAGATCAAATTAAAATTGCAATTACTAATGCAATTTGTGATGCAGGTTGTCTAGTAAACTTCAAGAAAACATCACATTTTCATTAGCTTGGTTTTTAGAAACATAGCTCAATTAGAAAGATTATTTGTAGTTCTTTGTTAAGTAATAGGGGATTATGTTCTTGTCTCTTGTAGAAAACCATAAACCTAGACTTACATAATTAATCATTTGCAAAGAAATCCTAGGTGAAAGAACATGTGCTTGGGAGAAGCAAATTTGGTAGGAGAGTATCCTCTCACTCCTTGATGGTGATAAAAATCTAAACCCTTAGTTTTCATCCAATTTTTCATTTATTTTACCTCATCGAGGGCCCATCACACTGGGAAAAAGTACTCACTCTGTGAGAATGACCCAAGTGAGAATAGAGCTAAAGCCAACTTCTTCCAATCCACTATAAATAAATATGTTCTTGAGATTAAAAATTTGAAGGAAAAAAGTATCTTATACACAGTCTCCTCTGGTTGTATATATACGACCTAAATAGAATTTGTGCTACCATGAGGCCTTGTATTTCCATTCATAAGATACTTTTGAATGGATACATTTACTAAACACCTTCAAAAAGTGGCCACCCAGATTACCTTTGAAAGTATCATAATATTTGTGCAAGGAGGGGGATAATCTATACTGAAGATACTTTCCATATGTATCCCTTGAGCATTTAAAAGTAGATATTACAACATTGTAGGTAGGTGATACCACAATAGTGGTTTACACTTTTTTCAGAGGAAGAAATTCTTCACAAAATCCGCGAGGTGGAAAATTTAGTCAGTTACTTTCGATAGAAAGTACCAGATTATTTCGATTGAAACATTCTTATTTTCGATAGAAACTACCTTTTTTGCCTAGTTTCAATCAAAACTAACTTAGTTTCTATCGAAACTAAGATAGTTTTGATCAAAACTAACAAGTGAATATTTTGGTGGGTTTCAACCAATGCCGACATTAAACTAAGAAACTACTTTCGATAGAAATTACTTTCTATCGAAACTAATTAGTTTTGATCAAAAGTACTTTCTATCGAAAGTCTCTGAATAGAGGCCATTTCTAAAGGCTAACAAAAATATGCAGTTTTCATGGCTTCGGGGCTCAAGCGTGGGGCTCAAATGGAAGAATAGGGAGGTGTACTTTTTCATCACACAAGTACTCTAAATGAGATATCTAACAAATATATATTTGACAA
Source organism: Thuja plicata (assembly GCA_018584345.1). NCBI lineage: Eukaryota > Viridiplantae > Streptophyta > Pinopsida > Cupressales > Cupressaceae > Thuja > Thuja plicata. The sequence continues at coordinate 287,909 of MU226914.1, read as the reverse complement.
TTTTTGAATTAATCAGGTCTATGTTTATTGGCATGCATCAAATGTAGGTTTTTTATCGAATATAAACCTCCAAGTTTGACGTTCAATGAAAAATAGTAGAAAAGAGAATTTTTTTTTTTGAAAAATAACATGGCCCTCCAGCTTTGAATCTTATTTCTATCAAAAAAAAAATTGAATTTTGATAAATACACAACAAGTTATCATCTATGCAGTCAAGGTATGTCAATATTATGATTGACTCTACTTCAAATGTTCATAAAATATGCAATAATAATGATAATGTTGTCAAACCAATTGCATGCCCTCCGTATGGATGTTACAAAACCAAATTCAAAAGAAGCGCATTTATATCTATTTTAGAAATAAATTTATGTTGTAAAAAGTCATTGTACCTTTTTGAAAATGACGTTTTCTGCAACATAGCAGTTTTAGTGGGAGAAAAAAGACCATTAAAATCAATTCAAAGAAAAATTAAAAAAAAAAATATTTAGAATCTAGACAGAAAATCCTAAAAGACTCTAGTTTACTTCATCTTCCGATTTCAAATAGTTTAATGACAATATGTATCCGAATGTGAAAGTTTTTCTCAAAATGTAGACTTCAATGTCCATTTAGGAAAAAAAGTGTAACCCACTATTGTGGTATCACCCAGGTCTCATTGCGTAGTCTCCTTTGACTATATTGTGCATAGCTCTTGCAAAAGGAAAAAAAGGTCATCCTTCTAGGGGCAGCATATTATGTGAGCCAAAGGGATATGAATTTGATGGAAAAGGTTTTGATCTCTCATCAAATTCCTTAGGGTTAAGCATGTTTTCTCCTATCTTCATTTTTGACAAACCAATGGAAACTAGATCTTATTCAAGATCAAAGAACATACACTCAATGTGAGGACTTTAAAGACTAGATAAGTGTTTATAATCTATTTTACATGTGTGTTCCACTATTACTAACAGAATTCACCTTTCAAACACACCTAGAACAGTAAATTTTTCTCATTGTGGATAGATTGATAACCCAAATTCTTATAGTTTCATTTTTTATCTATACACTCTCATTTTCAGTTCTAAAGTTTTGTTTCCTATCACTATTTCTTCGTATCTAGTCAAAGAAAGCTTGTTTTTAGTTCCCAAAATATTGTTTCCTGTCATCATTTTAACATGTGTTCTTGAGAAATTTGATTTCAATGACTATTCTTGCATTTTTGGGATAAAGTGTCATTTGAATGGTTATTAATATGTTTTTAGGAAATTGTTTCATTTTTTGGTTGGTTTTATGTTTTCTCATTTATGGGATAAAGCCTATTTTCGTACAATTTATACTCAATAAAATTTCAATCTTAGATACCCTTTTTGGTTCTATATTCAATTGTATCATCACAATCAATTAAATAAGGTCCTATTATCTTGTTGTCATCACATTTGGTTAGCCTTGATCATTGATTCTTCATGGTTTTAGTGTGTGAAATTATCTTATGCAATCAATCATTCCTTGTATCTGATTCTAAGACGTCACTATAAATTAATCAAACCTCAACAAAAATATTGAATCAAACATCATCAATCTTCTGTCAATCTTCTTATCTAGGAAAAGTGTTACACTATCAATACCTAGGATCTTGATTAATTTATCTTACTTGAACATAGCTTTTCTATACCTGATTTTTTATGATGGTCTGAACCAAAAGTCTTCATCAAATGTATGATCCAAATCCATAAGAGAAATATTTAGAAACTCCCCATCATGAACAATCGCCACTTCAACAAACTATATCCTAGAAACAATCTTCAAGTCATAAAAAATCCTCTTCAAACCATCAACAATCTTCCTCAAGTCATCAAAATAATTCCAACCTGCCAAGATATGATTGGTGAAATCATAAAAATGATAGTACTCATAGAAATTATAGTACACATGATGATAGTTCTGATAAGGAAATCACATAAGAAGATATCATGAAGTGCGAACAAGAAAATAACTTCCAAAATATGATGCAAATGATACTACAACTTGACAAGGAAAAATATTTTATGCATCTTGTTTCTATAGGAGTCAAATTTCTTAACGATTTTGATATTGAAAGAATCATACCATAAGAGGAAGAAATGTCATATCTCCTTCAGTAAAAAAATTCATGACATCAAATCTGAGCTTATGGAGATGAAGAAAGAAAAGGACAAACCCTCAAACAAGTACTAATTGGAAGCTATATGTCCTATTCCCTTTGATAAATATGTATACATGCAAGATTTTCTAGCAAGAGGTGAGATCCCAAAATATGATAAGTCTACCATAGATAGTGATCCATAGGACCGTGTTAGATATTTTTGCACTCTTAGCATGGAGTTCATGCATGATCAAACCTACTTAATTAGACTATTTCTGAGAGGTCTAGGTAGTTCTTCCATGGAATGGTTCTCTAGGGTGCCCCCGTGTATCAAGTAATTTGAAGATCTAATCAAATAATTTATCCAAAAATATTATTACAATGTGAAACATGTTGCAACTATGTTAGATCTCTGTAACACAAAACAATGGAATGGAGAATCCTTTGTCACCTTTATTCAAAGGTGGAGAAGAATATTTTCCAAATATCAACGAATGATCTGTGAAAATGATAAAATGGATATCTACACCAAAAATATGATTTCAAAGATTAAGTTTCCACTTAGGTTGTAGTGTTTAACAAAATTAGTTGAAATGGTGTACAATGCTATAAAATTGGATGATGTTTTTGTAAGGAAAGGAGAAATCAAGAACAATAAACAAAACAATTCTCCAACAAAACTAATCCTAGTAACAATAACAATGACAAGCCCAAGTTTTGGAAAAAGAACAAAATTGTAGTGAATGTTCTATCACACAAGAACTCCATCCATCTACTTTGTCGAGCATTAAGGTTTGACTAATTAAAGATGTACTGAAGACTTTGATGGTCTGAATGAAGCTCAAACTGATGTCCTAAGGGTAAATTTCACCATCTTACTAAGACATGCAGCACTATTACAAGATCATGATCATGGTTAGGGTAGTTGAGCTCGTGATTCTAGAGTTTTCTAGAATCATATGCTATAGCTCGCCCACCTTGCATAAGGACTTCTACTAAACCATCAAAGGAAGTATTTGTGAATACAAAAATATGTTGAAGGCTCTCACTCAGAAAGAATGGGTGCACTGGTAAAATCTCTCTTAAGCTCTTGAAAATATCTATCACACTTCTCAGTCCACTCAAACTTCTTTCCCTTTCTTTGAATAGAAGTGATGGGATGTGCCACTTGAGAAAATCCTTCAACAAACCATCTATAATAACTGATTAAGCCCATGAAAATTATCACCTCAACCATACTGGTAGGTGTTGACCAATCCATAATAGCATCTATCTTTGATGGGTCTACTAAGATCCCATTACTAGATATCACAAGCCCAAAATACTTAACCTCTAGTCTGAAAATGCACACTCTAACAAGCTGCCTAACAATTGATTGTCCAATAAGTATTGAGTGACTTGTCTCAAGTGCTCTTCGTGCTCTCTCTCATCCATATAATATATTAATATATAATCAAGGAATATCACCATAAACATGTCAAGGAATGTATGAAATACTCCATTCATGAGACTCATGAACATAGTTAGACCATTTGTAAGACCAAATGGAACCACAATGAGCTCATCGTGGCTATATCTTGCGCAGAATGTGGTCTTTTGGATATCAATATCTAGTATCCTCAACTAGTGATATCCCAACTTGAGGTCTATCTTTGAGAACACTCAAACACCCCCCAATTTATCAAATAGGTCATCAATCCTAGGAAGTGGATACCGATTCTTGATGGATACTTTATTAAACTAGCGATAATACATGCACAACTTAACAGATCCATCTTTCTTGTTTAAGAATATCACTGGTGCACCCCAAGGAGAGACACTGGGAATTTTTTTTCCTTTCTCTAAGAGTTCCTCAAGCTGTATTTTGAGCTCATTAAGCTCATTAGAGGTCATCCTATAAGGTGCTCTCAAAATGGGTTATGCTCCTAGTACAAGATCTATGAGGAAGTCAACTGTCCTACAAGGAGGCATACTAGGTAGATCTAATAGAAAAATATGCATACTCCTACAGAATGGGATGGTCATATATTGAGGGCTCCTTCTATGCCTCATCATCTCTATCAATGATGGTGATAACATACAACTGACATCACTTCTACATGCATCCCTTAAGCTGCATAACGAGAATAACATGGAGGGATACATGTCTCTGCACTCTTGAGATTAATTTAGAAATGCCATCATCATCCATACATTATATCCTCTTCAGACAACAATCTAACTTGGCCTTATGGGCTCATAGCCAATCCATGCCAAGTAATAGACCATAGGATACAAGAGGAGTAACTATGAGGTCTTCTATGGTGGTATACTACCAATCTAAATCAGAAAATCTCTAACCATAGAGGTAACATAAACTCTATCTCTTGGGGCTAAGCCTACCACCCATATAACATCTTGCTTAGCTGCCACTAGCCTGCAACTCTCCAAAACTCATGGAGAAAAAAAAGAGTTAGAAGCTCCAATATCAAACATTATAGAAACACTACTACCTTTGATCATACCCGTGACCTCAATAACTGTGGCCTGATGTCCTTCCTGCCGGTTATCAACCACTATAAATACTTTATGGGACTTTCTCATGTCAAGAATTATAGGCTTAGACATAGATTGTTACAAAATTCCTCCCTGAGGGAACTCCCTAGAAATGTGCCCCATGGAACCACATGTGTGACAGGTCCCACATGCCTAAATATGCATATCTAGAGGTCTAGAGTATTGTGAACTTGTTGTCTTTGAGGACCCATTGTACCCACCCCTAGAGGACTGTTGAGTCACTACTGGAGACATATAAGGTGCTTGAGGTATCCAGTCCTTCCTAGGACCCTGTGACTTCCACTTCTTGGGCTTAGATCCATATTATCCATGTGGTGGCCTATGTCTCTAGCTCTGCTGAGACTGTTGTGGATGCTGTGACTGTGGGGTTGTGAATGACCCCGATGAGTACATTTGATTTCCCTTCCATGGGGGTCTTTGATATCCTATATCCTGCGGTATAGGATTACAATTTTAAGACCTATCTCATGCATCCTGTGGTCCTTTGACTATCTCCTCATCTACCAAGGCTCTATCCACTATGAACCATAAGTATCCTAGCGGTACCATGTGTACCTTACTTGCTATATCATGACTCAACCCCTTTATAAATCGATTGACCCATTTTTGGGTAAAAGAACAATAATATGTCACATTTTAAGCTAACTTGATTGACTCAACCCAATTAGACTCAGCCCAGTTAGACTTAGCCCAGCCAGACTCGGCCTAGTCTTACTTGGCCAAGTCAACACAACACCTAATCGCACCTACATGGCCACCTAAGTGGTCAAGTGGGCTCGTGCATGAGCCAATGCGAGGGCCAGTAGGACTAGGACGAGTCTGACTGGGCCGAGTCCACCTAGGTGGCATGCCATGCTGGCAGACAAACCTCCAAAAATATAAAAAATATAAAAGTTTGCACTTTTGTTGTTTTTGTCTCTACTCAAACTAGACAATGTCAAAAAACTAAAAGTACCCTTTTCTAGATCTTGGAACTATGATTCTTGACATATAAATTTTATATTTCTTTGACTATAAAACATTGAACAAATTTGTTAAAACGTACATGCAGGTTATTAAATCTTTCAGAAGTCGTTGATTCAAATAATATAAAACAATTCTAAATCAATTAAGAAAATTTTTAAAATCATAGATAACACTAGAGAAGGGAGTCATATTCAATAATATGTAATTTATTAGGTTTTTTGTATAGTTTTGTTACGGGAAAAATGGCGGAAGACAAAAATTGTTGATTTCAAGTAACTTTGACTTTGAATACTTATATCCACCAAACTACACATAGAAAACACTTCTTTCTTTTTTTATGCACTAGCTATACATGTCATCTAAAACATATTACGAAATGGGAGGAAAAAACAATGTTTTACTTATAATGATTTGGCGGGAAGTAAACTCCCTGATTTACAATATTTTTTAAGAAAATGAGAAATAGACCTAAAAATTCAAAAAAATATTAATTTTGTTTCAATTTTTTCTAAAAAAAATTATAGGCATATAATTCATCCTATTTCACACATTTCATCAGTTTACATCATCTTCAAATTGTCAACAGAAATGTGACTTTTATGCCCTTGAAGTTTTAGAGTTTTTGTGTTGTTAACCTTTTCCTTTGTAAAAGGGTGATAGATTATTGTGCTTTTACTCTACTTCTCATCCATCATATACTCCACATAAGGGAGGAGATCAATAAACCTACCCTCATACTATGCTAGTGGGAGTCCCCTCAGCTAGAGATCATGGAATTTGTTTATGTGAAACTATCATAACTATTCAGACAGATACCTGGCCTTGAATATCTCAAGAAAAACATCCCAAGTTAGAGTATCTATAAACAAATGCCCCTTGAATTCCTTTTGTTTCCACCAAGGGGAGGCTCCTTCTCTAAGAAGGTGAATAGAAAAGCATTCTTTAAGGTTTCTCCCATAGGAACACAACCCAAATCACCTCTCGGGGCTCCGAAGCCAAGACTCAGCCTCTGTCCTATTTGTAAATCCTAAGAGTAGAGGTGATTGGAGCCGCATCAATTATCTAATTTGATGCCCTATATCTAGGGGTTATCTCTCAAACCTATGAGCCTCAATATTGGGTGGAGGCTCTGGTCCACCAATGGAACCAATCTCTTTCTCTATTTATTCCTCAATAAATCTAGGAGGTGGACTCCTACTCTCTTATCTCGTTGCAGACCCATGTCCTTCTCTATCTTGCTGCACATTCTTTTGTACAACTAGAGCCATCCTGTCACAAATGATATAGCAGGATTAGGTAGTGCTAATGGTATGTCGCTATGTTCAGAGGTGGTTCAGGAGGAGGATCTTGATTTCCTCCTAAAACCTCTACCTCAAGTCCTACCTCCTAATGAATCGAGCGGGTACATCTATGATGCCGTCCATGCTAATAGGCTTGTCATGTAATAGGAGGAATCCTACACACAAAAAGACATTTTTTTAGTTATTATGTAGAGGGTTTAGGTTCCCAATGTTGATAACATGGCTCTGATACAAAAAATATCATGTGCAAAAGTTATGGAAAACATAACTACAATTTTTTTTCTAAAATTCTAATGTTAACTGCTACAACACATACACATGTCTCTAAGTTAACTATGAGTTACGGTATTAATTTTCAAGTCTAGGTCCCTAACAAGTTTATAAAGATCTTTGTTGACTAGGATTGACTAAGTATTCTACCCATCGTAAAAAAAAAGGTGTGTGATCCCAACATTAACTTATATCGTTAACTAGGTTATCAACTACAAGCTAACTAGGGTCATATAAGTATGTAAGAGGATACAACATTCAAATGATCATTTAACATGATAACTTTTAAAATAATAATAAATCAATTCTAAGTAACATACAAATCTAATAATACTAGATTTCTAAAAGGGTAACCCAAGGGAAATAATACTAATATATTTAACATTCTTTAATAGCTAAATATTTCAAATTAAATTCCTTTTAAAATAAATGTAATAATCCCAACTCAAGTACATTTAAAATAAATGTAACATAATTTAAGTTAATAATGTCATACTAAAATAATTAACTCATCTCTAATATTTAAACCCATATTTAACCACTAATAAAATTACATTAAAGG
>MU226914.1:259655-277829 GCA_018584345.1 Thuja plicata | reverse complement strand
ACATCTATATATGTATATATATATACATATATATATGTATATATATATATATACACACACACACATATTCCCATTCTATTAATTACTAAAATAGATTACATAAATTCTAAATTTATATATAAACTATTTTAACTCCAATTTTAATTAATCTTAATGCTAATCATAAAATCCTTCTACAGGATTCCTACCCAAAGTCAACAAAATCAACTATATATTACAATGAAATTTATTTGAGTTCGAAATGAACTCTAATCTTTAAAAAGAAATTAAATCTCCTAATATTTGAAACTTATAAAATCAACCTCACCTCATTCATTAATTTTATTATGCAACCTAAGGAATATTACTATTATTATTATTCTCTCTTCGTTTCTTTTTTTTTAATCTATTTATATTTTTCTTATTTGACACTACTCTATGTTAAAAATATGTGCTTTCCTTTCATTCTAACCCTTTGATATAATTTAATATTATATTATTATTTTTTGTTAACATAGGATTTAGGGTTTTTAGCTAAGGGTTTCATATAGGAATGATAGAGGTGGTGGGTTTTCTATTAACGGGAGATCACAGAGGGTTGGCGGTCATGAAGACGAGAGGTAGCTCGATGTGGGGGGGTGAGTTTCTTTAGGCAGATGAGATGGGAGTGGGGTGGGGCGACCGCATTGGGAGTGCTACCGCAGGAGATAGAGGGAAGGGGAGACAGTGGGGGGTTGGGAGGTGCGGCATGACGCCACCCTTCCCACTATGTATTCACAGTGGGTGAGGTGGGTCAGTCGCGACTATCGCCCTCCCTCCACTGCTACACAGTGGTAGGGAGTTACAACCCCTCCCTCTACGGGAAAAAAAAGAAAGCGGGTAAGGGTCGGCGTAAGGCTTCGGCCCTCCCCACCCCAAAATATTATTATATATTTTTTGAATTCTGTTTCTCATAAAACAAAATTAAATTCAATATGCAAGGTATAGTGAAATGTATATATTTTTAAATAACACTTCCAAAGGATAAAAAAATTAACAAGGGGTAGAACATATATATACAAGATATACATGTATTATTGTATTTATATATACATTCAAGAATCTAAGATAACAACATTTTTGAATTATTACTCTCATATGCATAGTTTTAAAAATGTACTTAATTAAATTTTATGATTTACATATCGAAACTATACATATATGAAGACTTAAATAAGACTATAAAGTTTTAAACTTTCAAATAATAAATCCATCTATAGGTGAAATAACCCTAATATTATTTTAAGACATTTATATTTATCTAATTGTCACTATATAGTTTATTGAGGTAAAAAAATTATTGATTTATGTTAACAAATTTTCTTTATTAGGAATTACATTCCAATAAGATATATACATACATATTTACGTCAATCAAAAGGATTTTATGATTTCTACAAATAGATAATTAAATCCTAATAAAATGTGAAAAAAGAATATTCATTTAGATTAATTAGGTGCTTAACACTAAATCTAATGAGTTGATCCTACAATGAGTATATACATTAAAATGAGAAATTTATCTATCTTTTACTTCCTCAAGTATATGAAGAGGAATGATAATTTAACTATAGGATAAGTGAAACTTTATTTTCAATCTGTACCATTCTAAATACAACAAATTTGACCAATTGAAAAATCATTATATTAACAACATCATATGTAAGTCATAGTTTAAAACTTTCCTTTCCATTCATAGGGAGTTTGATACAGTAGAGTTTTACAAATTCCTTGTGTTTCATAAACTACATGTTTATATCTTTCCATGTTTCCAAGAATATAAGTGATAACGAATAAATTAGTGAGATATTTGGAGAGCATTTCTGATTGGAAAAATACTATAAGTACAACCAGTTTCTAGGAGCTCCTTCTAAACTGAGAAACAGGTGATGGGTTGACCATGGAGGCTCACCTCGCAGCCTAGGCCTTTGCAAGGACACCCCTTAGCTAGGGGACAGAATAAGGCAACAAGAGGCATAAAAACATAATGATAACTAATCAGAAACATGCACACAAGGAATAAAATTACCCAATCCCAAGGATTCACAAGGCCTCAAAAAGACCTAAAAATTGTACGGGTGAAGGAGGACTTACCAAAAGAGGAGAATTACAAAATAGGACATAGAACAAGAGGATTAGGTTACACATGGGCTCAACATCTCTCTACAAAAACTATCTCCTCAAAATCTGAATCATAGCCTCAAGCAATCAAATTTACCTTATGACCCCTAATGCGCCCTTGTGTAGGATTGGCATTATGGGGACTTAAACACCCATGTACATCCCTCAACACATGAGACAATCTAAACTACATGGGTAGCCACTAAACCTGATGACATGTAATTGATTGAATGTTTGATAATGTTAAGTTGAAGATGATGCAAGACATTAAATCAGTTAATGGTTTGTATTGTCATTGATGTCAACTTGATATCATCTACATGGTCATATACATAATGCCAAAGACTTCAGAGAATCAATGGAACAAAGGTTATTCTTTTAGCAATGCATAAAAGTCAAGTATTCACTAAGTGACACACCACACCAATGGAGTGCACACCATCGGTAAAGACAGAGATAAAGTCACAGTGATGCCCGATGAGCAGAAGATAGTGTTGCCTAACGAAGCATAATCACAAGATGCCTGACAAGCTAAAAATAGTGTTGCCAGACGAGCAAGATCCAATGATGCCTAATGGACGGAGATCCTGAAGCCAACTAAAGTTGCGCCGATGGAACTGGCAGTTGTCACCGGCGATGAACTACAGAATTGACTAACAGAACAGAGAGATCAGAAAATGACAAAATATCTAGCTGGCAGAGCTTAAGGATAGACTTGACTGGTTGTTTTATTTTTTTTATTCAACCACAGTTAAGTAAGTGTTTAAAGATGATTTATACAGCTGGCAAGATGATAACTACAAGATAAATCAGGAGTTAAAGCCATAAATCAATTTGGCTGGATTATTTTTTACACCAAGTAACAAGAATCAAGAACCAAGAATTAAAGGACATCATGTCTATATAAGAGACAATCATAATTCATTTCCGTAAGAAATCAAATACACGGAGGAGTGAATTGAAAGAAGATGCTGAAGAGAAACTGGTGAAGGTTAAGCTTCATATAGTCCTGATCAATCAAGCTAAGGGAGAGCTAAAGATTTCTGTAGACACTGACGAACAGTGAAGCACAACATCAAAGAGGAGAAAGTGTGAAGTACAAAGGAACTGAATTGATACATTGATCAAAGAGGTATTGTAAGTAAATAGATCTGAATATCTGCAATTCAAGTTGCATTAGAAACAGGTCATTGTGTTTTAGTTTAACCATTGAAGCATTGAGTCTCTTAATAGAGAAAGACTTAACCGTCTTCTATAATTGAGGTATATCCTAATAGATTACCAAAAAGGTTGATTCATGATAGTAGCATCGGTCTTACCTAAAGCCTATTGAAAGTCTAAGAAGGAGGCTGATTCAAGGATGGTAGTAAGATTAGCATAAAGCCTATTGACAGTCAAGAGGCTGATTCAAGGATGATAGCATAGATGCCAGATACTTAGTGACAATCTATGTATAAAAATCCTCTAACAAGGTCGCACTTAACAGTGTGTTTGTAACTTTTAACAGGGCTGGCTCCTAATAGGGCTCACTTCAGAAGAGTGAAAATTTGGGGTACCGGTCCTAGTGGTTTTTCCCTTAACAGGGTTTCCACATTAAAATCATTTTTTTATGTGTGTATGGTTTATTACTTTATTGTTTTACATTTCACACATGCATTTATGGATTGATTGGTATACTCTACATATTTACTGAGTATCGGTAAATAAGTTTTACTACTTATCGGTTATCAAGGAGAAGAAGGACAGACAAGGTAAACCGACAGACAGTTATTTATTTCAAGTATTTCAAAGGCATACATCTTGTAGGGACTTAATAATCTGAGGTGTATTAATTGGTGGATTGAAGTTTAAAGGATAAATTTTTGAGGCCACTGATTCACCCCCCCTCTAAGTTATTACTAACAATTCGTATCAGAGCTTGTGTGCTTAGAAGGAAGGTTTCAAGACCTAAGTAAAGAGCACAAGATGAATAGATGAGATGTGCCTAAGTTGAACAAGGACAACTTTGCTTCATGGCAAAGTAGAATAAAGCTTCACTTATCAGGTATTGGCAATGATATTACTCAATACTTAGATACTGCATATGTGTTGCCTACAGGATCATTGACAGTAGATCAGTTGAGAGTAAAGCATTAACATAACTGCATGGTTATAGAGCTTTCAGCCTCACTCTTTGATGTTGAATTTGAGGATGTCAAAGATTGAAAAAATGCAAAGAAAATGTGGGACAAGTTGAAGCTTGTAAATGGAGGTGATGAAAATATTCTGAGAGCCAAGGTAGAAAGCCTTAGAGGAAAGTTTGATGATCTCAGAATGAAAGAAGGTGAAAACATCACACAATACAACACAAGAATAAAAGAAGTAGTCAATGCTATACGAGGCGTTAGAGGTACACTTGAAGAGGAGACAGTGGTAAGTAAAATCCTAAGAACCTTATTGCCTATATATACTATTAGAGTCTCTGCTATTCAAGAAATGAGAGAAGTAGAAAATAATACAGTCACTATTGATATCCTGATTGGTAGACTGATTTCATTTGAGATGAATAAATTTGATGATAGTGTCTTACCAAGCTTAGAGTCTGCATTCAAGTCTTCTATGAGAATAAGCAAATGTAGTCAAAGACACTCATCTAGAAGAGACAGTGAGAAAAAGTGAAGAAGAAGATCTAGATGAAATTGAAGCACTCATGGAAAGAAGAATGCTAAAAGGCAAAGGTAAATACAAAGGCAAGTTACCACTTGTATGTTTTAATTGTAAAGAGATTGGACACTTTGCTGAAAGATGTCCTAACAAAATAAAAGATGATAGAAGTGATAACAGATATTTTGAGAAGAAATCTGACAGAGGCACTGATAACAAAGATTACAGAGGTTACCGATGAACAGAAAGAAATGATACCCAAAATTACAAGGATAAAGGAAAGAAGGCTAATTATCTAACTGCTTGCAAAGATGAAAATACTGACACCGAACCGGACAATGATATTGAGATAGTATTTGTAGCTGTGAAGGATGATTCAGATGAAGATGAAATGTATGAAGAAACTATACTCATATCTAAGATTAGTAAAAATTATATCTAGATTATAGATAGTGGCTGCAGTCACCATATGACCAGTGACAAAGAAAAGTTTAATACTTTTGAATACTATAAAGGGGGTATAGTAAGAATGGGAAATGATTCACCTTGTTAAATTGAAGGTAAAGGAATAGTAATGCTGAATAACCTAATTAAATGTGAAAATACTTATTGGGTAAAAGGATTGAATTATAATTTGGTGAGTGTTTCTCAACTGAATAATTTAGGTCACAGAGTAGCATTTGAGAACAAAAAGGCAAAGATATTCAATGAATCAGGAAAATTGATTGGTACCGGTGAACAGACCAAAGGTAACTTATTCTATCTGAATAATACTAACCCCACTTGCTTGATGACTAGAAACAAAGACATATGGATGTGGCACAAAAGGTTGTGTCATGTGAATTTTGACAACATGATGAAAATAAGCAGGAAAAGAAGTGTAAGAGGCTTACTGAATATGACAAAGCTAGACAACATCATGTGCAAGAATTGTCAAAAACGTAAAATGACAAAGTATAGTTTCAAAAGCAAAACCCATAGATCTGATGATATTCTAGAATTATTCCATACTAATTTATGTGGACCTATGAGGACAAGGAGCTATTATGGAGATAGAAATTTTATGCTCTTTGTTGATGATTACTCTAGAATGATGACAGTCATATTTTTAAAAGAAAAATATGAAGCATTCAAGATGTTCAAATGGTATAAGGCTATGGTAGAAAAATAGAGTGGAAAGGACCTAAAATGTTTGAGATCAGATACAGGAGGATAATTTATATCAGATGAATTCACTAATTTATGTAATGAGCATGGTATAAAAAGATAGGTTTCTGCACCAAGAACACCATAGTAAAATGGGATTGCTGAGATAAGGAACAGATCAATAGTTGACTATGCAAGAACACTAATGATAGAGAAGTACATAACCCAGATCTTCTGTAGAGAAGCTGTTAGCACTGCTATTTATACACTTAACAAAGTAAAATGTAAGAAGGACTCAAAGAAGACTCCTTATGAGCTATGGTATGGTAAAACACCCAATGTAAGTTACTTCAAAATATTTGGAAGTCAATGCTATGTATTAAAAGATGATAGAAATGGAAAGCTTGATGCCAAAAGTGATGAAGGTATTTTTCTAGGGTATTCTACCAAAAGAAAAGATTTTAAATGTCTAATCAAGGATTCCAACAAAATAGTTGAAAGTGCAAATGTGAAGTATGATGAATTTGTAGAAAAGAATGAGCTAGAAAGCACAAAAGAACTAGAAGAATACAACAAGTTTGTATACTATGAAGAACCCATAACTCTACTCGAGCAATAGTGCTTAAATCTAGAACAATAGAATGTTGCAATCAACAGTCAGAATGTTGTTACCAACGGTCAAGATAATGATCAAGAAAATGTGCAAGGTAATGAAGATCAAGCTGATATACAAAGAGTTGTACCTGTACTTGCAAGATATATAAGAAGGAACCATCCAGAGGACCAGATCATAGGAGATAAGAAATTTGGTACAAGAACAAGAAGTAATTAAACTCAAATTGCTTAATTTGTGAATTTGAACTAAAATCTGTCAATGTTGCACTAGATAATGAAGAATGGATAAGTGCTATGAATGATGAGATTGAACAGATTGAAAAGAACAAGAGATGGTCACTTGTGCCAAGACCATATGACAAGAATGTCATCGGTACAAAATGGATATTCAGGAACAAACTGAACGAGAATGGAGAAGTCACAAGGAACAACGCAAGACTAGTATGCAAGGGGTATGCACAAGAGGAAGGTATAGACTATGGAGAAACCTTTACACCCATTTCTAGGCTAGAAGGAGTAAGAATTCTACTTGCTTATGGTGCATACAAAGGATTGAAAGTATATCAAATGGACGTCAAGTCAGCATTCCTAAATGGAATACTTGAAGAAGAGGTATACATTGAGCAACCAGAAGGGTTTGTGGATCCAAACAAGAGGAACATGGTATGTAGACTTCACAAAGCCTTGTATGTATTGAAACAAGCTCCCAAGGCCTGGCATGAATGACTTCATTCCTATCTAATATCTATTGGATTCATGAGGACTAGTGAAAACAGTAATCTTTATTTGAAAGAAGATACTAATGCTAACACTTTGATTGCTGAAATATTTGTTGTTGACATCAGATTTGTTGGCAATGATATGCTATGCAAATCATTTGCTGATGAGATGAGCAAATAATTTGAGATGTCTATGTTTGGAGAGATCAATTTCTTTCTTGGTCTACAGATCATTCAACAAAGTGAAGGTATTTTCATTACACAGTCCAAATACATCAAACAAGTTCTGAAAATATTCAAGATGGAAGATTCCAAACCTGATGGGACACTGATGTCTACTGGATGCAAATTGAAAAAATAAGACAAGACAATAGAGGTAAATCAGACTCCATATAGATCAATTATAGGAAAACTCATGTATGTTGTACACACAAGACCAGATATTGCACATGCAGTAGGAATTGTTGCTAGATTTTTTGCTAACCCTAGGGAATCACATATAACTAATGTGAAAAGAATTCTAAGATATCTAAAGAATACTAAGGAATTTGGCTTATGTTATAGAAGATAAGGCAAATTTGAATTGAAAGTATTTACTGATGCTAATTGGGCTGGAAATCTTGATGACCGAAAGAGCACAACTGGAGGAGCATTCTTTATGGGTCATAGACTTGTCACATGGATTAGCAAGAAGCAAGGATGCATCTCTCAGTCTATTACAAAAGTAGAATATGTTACTGCTGCTACAAACTGCTCAAATATTACATGGATCAAATAGTTGCTGGAAGGTATGCATATGAAAATCAAAGAACTAGTAGTTATCTATTGTGATAACACTAGTGAAATAAATATTTCCAAAAATCTAGTCATGCATGCAAAGACTAAACACATTACCATCAAGTATCATTATTTAATAGAACAAGTTCAAGAAAAAGAGGTGATACTTGAATACATGCAATCAAAAGAACAATTGGCTGATATCTTCACCAAGCCACTGCCCAAGGATACATTTGAGTACCTAAGGAAAAGACTAGGGGTAAAACCCATGTCTATCAATCAGTAAAAGGACTGAAAGTTGCATCAGCCATATATTATTAGAATATCATTCATGATTGATGCAAGCAGAAGATGAACTTCAAAGCTGCATCTATATACAGAAAGGTATATATCAGAACCAAGCAATAGAACATATTGTTATATTGATGATGGATAAGGGAAATTCAAGCAATATATTATGGAGAGAAGAAATTATTTGAAAGAATGTCAGATACTTGACAAATATTTGTTTGGCATTGTTATCAAAAAGAGAGAATGTATCCATATTATCATCATAAACTATTTATTATCAGATTACTCCAAATAGGCAGAGATCATATCCATAGGGAGAGTAAATGTATAAAAGTTGCAAATACAAGACAAAGACATCAAAGAAGAAGAGAGAGAAATCGACACCAATAGAGGTCACAACACATCAGAAGAAGAAATAGAAAAAGCTGGAAAGAATCAAATCTAAGCTAACACAGAGCTTACCAGCGGTCAGACATTTTTATCATTTATCAAAACAAACTATTTGGTAATTTGATAAATCTCAACAATTGTATTTCATGTTTTATTAGAAATAGTATAGTGTGATAATATAGTGTGTTTCCATCAATGCCAAAGGAAGAGATTGATGACATGTAACTGATTGAATGTTTGATAATGTTAAGTTGAAGATGATGCAAGACATTAAATCAGTTAATGGTTTGTACTGTCATTGATGTCAACTTGATATCATCTACATGGTCATATACATAATGCCAAAGACTTCAGAGAATCAATGGAACAAAGGTTATGCTTTCAGCAATGCATAAAAGTCAAGTATTCACTCAGTGACAGACCACACTGGCAGAGTGCACACCATCGGTAAAGACAAAGATAAAGTCACAGTGATGCCTGATGAGCAGAAGATAGTGTTTCCCGATGAAGAAGAATCATAGGATGCCTGATGAGAAAGATCCAATGATGCCTAACAGAAAGAGATCCCGAAGCCAACTGAAGTTGCACCAATGGAACTGGCAGTTGTCACCGGTGACGAACTACAGAATTGACCGACATAACAAAGAGATCATAAAATGACAAAATATCTAGCTGGCAGAGCTTAAGGATAGAATTGACTATTTTTTTATTTTTTTTATTTGACCACAGTTAAGTAAGTGATTTAAAGAAGATTTATACAGCTGGCAAGAAGATAACTACGAGATAAATCAAGAGCTAAAGCCATAAATCAATTTGGCTGGATTGTATTTTACGCCAAGAATCAAGAATCAAGAATCAAGAATTAAGGGACATCATGTCTATATAAGAGACAAGAATAATTCATTTTCATAAGAAATCAGATACATGGGGGAGTGAATTGAAAGAAGATGATGAAGATAAACTGGTGAAGGTTAAGCTTCATACAGTCCTGATCAATCAAGCTAAGGGAGAGCTAAAGATTTCTGCAGACACCGACGAATAGTGAAGCACAACATCACAGAGTAGAAAGTGTGAAGTACAAAGGAACTGAATTGATACATTGATCAGAGAGGTATTGTAAGTAAATAGATCTAAATATCTGTAATTCAAGTTGCATTAGAAATAGGTCATTGTGTTTCAGTTTAACCATTGAAGCATTAAGTCTCTTAACAGAGCAGGACTTAACCATCTTCTATAATTGAGGTATATCCTAACAGATTACCAAAAAGGTTGATTCATGATAGTAGCATCAGTCTTACCTAAAGCCTATTGACAGTCTAAGAAGGAGGATGATTCAAGGATGGTAGTAAGATTAGCATAAACCCTATTGACAGTCTAGAGGTTGATTCATGGATGGTAGCGTAGATGCCAGATACTTAGTGGAAATCTATGTATAAAAATCCTCTAACAAGGTCGCACTTAACAGTGTATTTGTAACCTTAAACAGGGTTGGCTCCTAACAGGGCTCACTTCAGAAGAGTGAAAATTTGGGGTACCGGTACTAGTGGTTTTTTTCTTAACAGGGTTTCCACGTTAAAATCCTTGTGTTATGTGTGTATGGTTTATTACTTTATTGTTTTACATTTCAGACATGCATTTATGGATTGATTGGTATACTCTTCATATTTACTGATTATTGGTAAAAAAAAATTACTGCTTATCGGTTATCAAGGAGAAGAAGGATAGACAAGGTAAATCGACAGACAGTTATTTATTTAAATAATTTCAAAGGCATACATCTTGTAGGGACTTAATAATATAAGGTGTATTAATTGGTGGATTGAAGTTTAAAGGATAAATTTTTGAGGCCACTGATTCAACCCCCCCCTCTCAGTTATTACTAACAAAACCTTCACCCCCTCCAAGTTTTCTCTATCCTCCCAAGGGTGAGTGTGCCTTGAAGAATCCCATAAGAAATATATGCACAAAATAAACATAAGAGTCAACAAGAACCCCCATGGAAACCCATGGAGTTGAAAGCAAAAATACATAAGAATCCATTAATTGAATCCTCAATATTTCTACATACATTAATAAATCTACTCTAAAAATACTCTAAGGAAATCAACCTCAAGAAAAATGAAAGATATTTTGGATGAGAGTTTCCCTTTATGCCTTGTTTCTTCAACAAATCGTCTTCTAATTCTAAAAATGTCTCTAAAGGTAGAGAGTGGGTGAACAACCCTAACTTTCCTTCCAACCCCCCCATAAAGTCTTGAATATAAGAATATATGATTTTAATATTAATTTCAAAGTGTCTAAATTCTTCCCCCATATCCCACTTGCTTTATCCCCCATAAATGGAGTTTAAGGCTCACATGGGAAGGATAAGATAGTTTGCCCAAATCTCCCAAACTCTCATTTTCGCCACTTTCAAAAGGGGATATTTTAGGGGTGTCATTAATGATTTATTGGGCTTATAGTGAGATAAAATTGACCCTTAACCCCTAGGTTACCAAGTGGGGTGGTCAAATATAACCCTAACTACCTTTTGTAAGCATATTTCACCCTCCTAAACCCTACCTAAAGTTTTAAATCATGAAATTCAACCCTCTTGACTATTTTTGGTCTCCCTAAGCCCTAGGGTAAGCATAGAAACTATAGTAGGCGACTCCTGGGTTAGACTTAAACCTATACTAGTTATATTTACTATCCACGCCAGCACATAAGGACACATGTGTCAAGTGACACAACATAATTACACAAAGCATGACTTATTTGCACATTTACTAAGTTGAATTAATTGCAATCATGCATAATAATTTCATGAATAAAATACAATACAATGAGGTCCGTGTCTCTTTTTATAGACATAAACTTAGCATCAAGGTATTTACATAGGTCCATTCCTGAATCCCTATTTAGTACCATGGTCAATTTCCTGCACACTCATTGCACACATCAGTACGTCCAATAAATCAACACATAACATAGAAAGATACATAATTTAGATAAAGCACATATTAAATCACATTTTCATCAAAGATTCATTTGAAATTAAATAATATTTGCATCTAATAAATATGCATAAATATAACTCTTAATCAATTTGCATCCTGAATTATCTAACTTTCAATTCAATCATATTGCATCCTTAAAACTTAACCATATAGATTATCTATACATTAATTCACATAAGGAATGGCCTAAGTACGTATAAATAAAAATTAGAATGTAAAATAACATAATATAGGATCTCATAGATCCATCAAATAATAATATGTGTTCCAATAGTCCAAGTGTCTCAAAATCAGTTTCAACTAAAGAGCATAACAAGTGAAAATAGTGCTAAGGTATTACATGTTGGGGTAGGCCTCACAATATTAGACTGAATATAGCTTATACAGTTGGAATTGTGATAGATAAACTCCAAGGTGTTCTTTTCACAAGCTCTTCTAGGACATTCCTAGTTCCTAGTCTCCACAAGATCCTACTTTCTTCTCTAGAATATTCCAAGCTCTTGCTTAGTGGTCCTATAACCTCTCCAACATCCCTCTATGAGTTGGTCTCCTTCTTGCTTCACCTTAGGGGTATCTATCAACCAAATTATCTTCAATCACTTACTCAACCTTGGAAGATTCCAAGTGTATTATCGTCACCATTTCATCACAAGTGCTATAGGGGGGTAAAATTATTATTGAGACAAATTCTTGCCTCCTATATGATCCCATTAGACTAGGTCATCAATGGTTTAATAAATGATCTCAAGACAAACACCAAATTTGGTATTTTAGGCCTAGTAGGTCAATTAGCCCTAGTCAGTGAGTTTTTATAAATTCTCTCACAAAACTCTGAAACAAACCCAACCCCCCCAAAAAAAAAAATTAAAAAAATTATATTTTGAAACCTTTTCCAAGGTACAAAGGATTTACGTGGTCTTAGGGTTCTAGGGCCTCCATAGAGTAGCTTCCTAGAATTTAGTACTAATAGGGAAAACAAGGCTATTTTTATGCAGTCTTCTGATTTCTGCTTGGAAATCTACCTTAATGGATTGGCCAATGTCTAATCCTCCCAGGGAGATATCTATAGGACCTCTATACTTAGGAATCCATAATTGGTTTCATGTTCCTAATCCTTCCCATGCAATTACACAACATTTAAACACTGTCATGCACCTAACCGGGCACACTTAACTTGTTGGAAAGATTGTTTGGAAAGCTACAAAGGAAACAATTATTGTTTTGTCATTGATGTCAAACCTTAATTGGTGAGACTATTGCTATCAGTTTGAGTACCATATCTATTGATGTGAAGAAAAGGATAACAAGAAGACTGAGGGAAATGGTTGAGTTATGGGTAAACACAAGGGTACTTGATCATTTGGCACATTGGCAAAGTGATATGTTGTTTATCGTTCACTAACAATTCACCGAGAAGTTGATTCCAAGAAAAGCGAAGTTGATGCTGAGAAATGTGAAGTTGATGCCGAGAAAAGCCAGTGATGGCTGAGCATCAGTGAAATGCCGAGGTATACATAGGTGACTGAGTAGAAGAACATAGTGTTGGCCGAGCAATAGTATTTTGATAATTGATGATATTTGAGATCTCTGGGCAACTCAGTTGATTTTATTGGGATATGTAAAGTTAATTAAAGATTGAGTCACATTATTTAATGCATGGATAACCGTAATCAATGCATCGATTCAAGATTTAATTAAAGACTACTTTGGAGAAGTAAATGGTAGTGTAACGATGGAAAGATCCATTAAATCTAACCTAACCTAAGATCTACGATCTTGATTAAGCGGAAAAATATTTATCCGACCTAAATGGAGAGGTATATGATAACCTCAAGGGGTTATTCATGAATACAACTGTGAATGTAGAGTATGCAAGAGGATTGCATGGTTAATTGACTGATTGGCAAGATCTAAGAAAAGAAGGATAAGCAGAGAAGCAGAGAGATTGCTTGACAAATTCCCAAGAAAATCTAGAGTTTGAGATGAGAATGGAGGCCACTCAGTGAATTAGCATAAGATCTAAATTGGATCTAGATTGCAAATTAAATTTTATAAATCAGATCAAACCTATTGATTACTTTCTAACTATTGTATCAGTTGAAATCCTTTAACAAGGTTTACCTACCAGTCATTGTATAAATCCTTTGAGCAAGGTGACATTCAGATTGGAATGTTCTAAGTCCTCTAACAAGGCCACTCCTGACAGGGTGATTAAATCCTTTAACCAGGTCACATTTGATAGTGTGTTTTGTAACCTTTAACAGGGTTGGCTCCTAACAGAGCTCACTTCAAAAGAGTGAAAACTTTGGTATAATCTTACTGGTGGTTTCTCCCATATTCGGTTTCCACATTAAATCATGGTGTCAAATTGTGTGAATGTTTATGTTGTGCTTTACTGTTAAGTTTCTGCAAGCTTATTTCACTAGTACAGTAAATTGCACACTTTTATATTATTGTTGACAAGCATATATGAATTGTTCATATTGGTATAAAGTTTTAAATGGGCACATCTAGACCTAAGGATAACTGATTCACCCCCCCTCTTAGTTATTCTTAATTAATTCTAACAATTGGTATCAGAGCCTAGTTCTCTTGAAAAAATTTGGAGGTACTTGGAGAAAAAGATCAAGATGTATAAAAGGGAGATACCGAAGTTGAACAAGAATAACTTTCTTGCATGGAAAATTTTGATGAAATTTCACTTGGCTTGTGTTGGTGATTCTGTTAAATGTCATGTTGATCAAGAAGATGTAGCCCCTACATGAGTTCTCAATGTTGTACAGTTAAGAGAAAAGGAAGAACATAATCAACCAATGTTGGATATTGCATCATCCCTGAACTATCATGAGTTCAAAGACATAGAGGATTGTTCAAGCGCAAAGAAGATGTGGGATTCCCTTGAAACCATATATAATAAACCACATGAGTAGACAAAAGGTAACTTGTTTTTATCTGGATTTAACTATTGAGACATGCTTGTTTGCACAATATAATGATGTAAGATTATGTAATAAAAGGTTGTGTCATATAAAATTTGATAACTTGGTAAGAATAAGAAAATTTAAAA
This sequence comes from Thuja plicata, assembly GCA_018584345.1. Classification (NCBI taxonomy): domain Eukaryota; kingdom Viridiplantae; phylum Streptophyta; class Pinopsida; order Cupressales; family Cupressaceae; genus Thuja; species Thuja plicata. The sequence goes on along the minus strand of MU226914.1, from coordinate 263,043 downwards.
AGGTTAGAGGGCTACGTAAGTTAAAGAAATTGGAAAATATAAGCAATGTCAATTGGGAAAGCTGACTAAGTCTAGTTTTAAGAGTAAAAATCATACTTCTGAATATATTTTAGAATTGATTCATACTGACCTTTGTGGACCTATTGGTGAGAAAAGTTGGGGAGACAAATATTTTATCTTATATTTTGATGATTACTCTAGAATGATGACTGTTATGTTTCTTAAAGAAAAATATGATGCATTCCAATTGTTTAAGGGGTACTTGCCAAAAGTTGAAAAGGAGACAGGAAAATTTCTGAAATTTTTCAGATCTGATAGACAAGGTGAGTTTATTTTTAATGAGTTTAAAAATTTTTGCAATGATAGAGGAATCAAAATACAAATGTCTGCACCTAGGACACCACCACAGAATTATATAGTTGAAAGAAGAAATCAATGTATCATGGATTGTGCAAGAACACTAATGATGGAAAAAAATGTCACATAGAAATATTGGAGAGAAGTTGTAAGTACAGTAGTCTATACCCTTAACAAAGTACAAGTCAAGAAAGGTAAAAATGATACACCTTATGAGTTATGGTATGGATATGCACCTAGTGTAAGATATTTTAAAGTTTTTGGAAGTAGATGTTTCATACTGATGGATAATAGAAATGGGAAACTTGATGCTAAAGGTGAGGAAGGCATATTTCTTGGATATTCAACTAAAAGTAAAGCATACAAGTGTTTGAATTCTAACACTAACAAAATTGTGGAAAGTGCAAACGTTAGAATTGATGAATATCAAGAAAGAAATGAAGCTGAAAGCATGACTGAGCCAGAAGAGTTACAAATCATTCACCTATCCTGAAGAAGAAGGTTCTAATGAAACTGGGAATGAAGTTGCCAAGCAACAGTCTAAACCTGCCAAGTCACAGAATGCAATTGTCAGGCAACATGACATGACTACTGAGTTATCTGATGGAGATGCCTAGTCACAGTTTCAACCTAGATTAAACATGAATGATCATTCTGAAGCATAGAAAGAACCTAATTTGGAAAAGTATGTTAGAAGGAACCATAAACTTGATCAAATCATAGGAGAAAAGGATTCTATAGTCATGACAAGAAACAAATTGAGAGAAGATACCTCCTTATTTTTTTGATTTTGAGCCTAAAACAGTAAAATATGCTTTAGACAATGAAGACTAGATTCAATCCATGAATGAAGAAATTGAACAGATTCAAAAGAATAATACTTGGACACTTATACCTAGGCCGAATGATAAAAATGTAATTGGTACTAAATGGGTATTCAGAAACAATCTAAATGAGCATGGTGATGTAACAAGGAATAAATCTAGACTGGTATACAAGGGTTATGCACAAGAGGAAGGAATTGACTATTTAGAGACATTCACTCTAGTTGCAAGATTGGAAGGTGTAAGAACCTTACTTGCATATGCGCCCTACAAAGGATTTAAAGTCTATCAAATGGATGTGAAGTCAACATTTTTAAATGGAATATTAGAAGATGAAGTATACATTGAACAAGCAGATGGATTTTCTGACCCAAGCAAAAGGAATATGGTTTGCAAATTATACAAAGCACTATATGGACTGAAGCAAGCACCCAGAGCATGGTATGAAATATTTTACAACTATTTGATGAAGATTGGATTTGCAAGAAAAAATGACAACAACAATCTATATTTGAAGATAGAGAAAAGTAAAGGTACTTTATTAGCTAAAATATTTGTTGATGACATTATTTTTTGTGGACAAGATATGTTATGCCAAACATTTTCAAAGGAGATGTAGACTGAATTTGAAATGTCTATGATCCGTGAGATAAAAAAAATTGTTGGTTTACAAATATATCAGATGAAGAATGGTATCTATATTAATCAATCAAAATATGTCAAAGAGATACTAAAATTTTTTGGAATGGAAGATTCAAAACCAGTGAGTACACCCATGGCTACTAGACAGAAGTTAACCAAAAATGATGAGACAAAGGAAGTAAATCAAACAGTGTATAGATGAATGATTGGAAAATTGCAATATGTTGTACATAGTAGACCTGATATTGCATTAGTTGTTGGAATTGTTGCTAGATTTTCTGCCAATTCGAAGGAAACTCATATAATGGAAGTAAAAAGGATTTTGAGATATTTGAAAGGAATAGATGAATATGGTTTGTATTACAAAAGGAATGAGAAATTTGAACTCAGAGTTTATACTGATTTTTATTGCACTCGAAATGTAGATGACAGAAAAAGAACCACGAGAGGAGCATTTATTTTGGGAAAAAGATTAGTTTCATGGACAAGCAAGAAATAGAACTCCACCTCATAATCTACAACCAAAGCTGACTATGTGGCAACAGGAGTTAATTACTCAAATATTGTGTGGATTAAGATACTACTAAAAGGTATGAAAGAAGAGATCACAGAACCAGTTGTCATATATTGTGATATCACGAGTGCCATTAATATTCCTAAGAACCCTGTAATGCACTCTAAGACAAAGCATATAGCCATCAAGTATCATTACTTGAGGGAGCTAGTTCAGAAGAAGGAAGTGAGACTGGAGTATGTGAACAGTAAGGAACAGTTAACTAACATATTTACAAAGGCACTACCCAATGATGCTCATGATTATTTGTGAGGTAAATTAGGGGTGATTCCCCTAACTGAGGCCAATTAGTTTAGAATGGTACTGTTGCATCAAATATTATATTCAAAATATTTTTCACATTTGATGCACAGACAAACACACTTTAGGATTCTACCTAAAGTTGTGAAAGATAGACAAGGACTGAAAAAGAAAATTAGTCATAAGCAAGATGACAGGAAAAACATGATACTTGTCTTATGTCAAATGTGGACCTCTCTATCCAACATAAAACACAACATAGTCCTTATTCAATCAATAGATTCGCAAAGACAAACATGAATTGTTTGTTCTACGAAGTGATTGAGATGACCTGTTGCCTCCTAATTAGGAGTGATTGCTGTAGTTTACCCTCAGAACGAGAGCCAACAACCTGAACTTCTCTAATACGGAGGATTTCATAGTGTGAGTGTGTGAGAAATAGCCATCAATTGTGAGAAATATGCATCTAGATATGAGCAAGTGCAGCTATTCTACGAATTGAAACATGATTTAAGATATGAAATTGAAGTACAACTATTCTAGAAATGAAATGCAATTAAGCTATGGAATTGAAAATGTGATTAAGCTATGAACTTGAATGATTCTAATCTAGAAAGGAATTGTTTGCAATCTAGAAAAGAAATGCTTTCCAAACTAAGATTTGATTAGAAAACCAATAGAAATCTCTAAAACATGAATGAAATTGTTAGCTCTTTAGAAATAGATGATGAATTAAAGCTACACAATATTC
>MU226914.1:233155-245716 GCA_018584345.1 Thuja plicata | reverse complement strand
CTTCGGAAGTTGGGCCACCTGAAATGGCGGAAAATAATTTTCTTCAAAATTTCTGTTCAGGTTTCAAAGGTTATCTTGAGCCGACTATGATGTAATAAAATGTAAAATAAAATAATTCTAAGTTTGGCCGGCCTTATTCTGGAACCTTCCCAGGTGGTGGAAAATTGGCTATATAAGGAAGGCTATATTATTGTCTTAGGCAGTTCAGAATAGTTCTGGGTAGTAGATCTGGGTAATAATTCGAGGCTTTGTCCTATAGAATATTGTAAGGGAATGCCCATGTGGCTTTGCATATTGTAATTCTGAAAGTTTGTAATTCCACATTTGTGGAGATAATAAGAAGCCAATTTTCTGTTCTTGCATATTGTGGTTGTTTCTCTGTTTATGTTATGTGTTTGTGGTATTAAGGGGAGCACCCTTCATCAATGTCACACAATACCTTATCTTTATATCTTCCAATTGATAAGTCCACACATGCTTGTTCATTCACAAGGACATGTTTCCCTGTGGTCAACCAAGTAACCTTATATGGGTTTCTATGTGGAATCCTCTTCATGATTATCTTACTAATTGCTTCCTTGGACACTATATTATTAGTAGACTCTGAGTGTATTATGACTCTGCATACCTTACCCATCATCTTTCATTTCACCCTAAAAATTGATCTCCTCTGGCTTGTCACCTCTTTTACTGGTTCTTTGATCAGTTTTCCTCTTATCATCATATTCTCTCCTACTTCTGATTCTATGGGTACCTCAGGGTGTTTATTTCCACCACTAGATTCCTCTTGTACAAAGTTAACACTCTTGTCTCCTCCTTGAGAATTAGAGACTTTCTCTTGACACCTATAGGCAGGATGTTCTATCTGATTACAGTGATAACATTTCATTATTGCAAAGTAGGAACCTCTTCCTTGGCTATTACCTCTTCCTCTCCAATTATTGTTAGAGCCTCTTCCTCTATTGAAGCTTCCTCTTCTTGAGCTTCATTCTTGTTGTTCCTGTCAACTTAGTCTCTCCTTTATTCTTTGACTCTAAACTTCTACCACCATGTCCACTTCTTTTTCCTCTGCTATCTCTTCCTCTACCTCTTGTTGTTTAATTACTTGAGTCTTTTTTCTGTCTCATCTTCTCTTCCACCTTTATTGCAAGTTGGTGGCATCTCTGGATAGTGGTAGGAGTAAGAAAACTTAACTCATCTTGTATAGTCCATTTAAGAACATTAAGGTATCTAGCTACCTTCACACTTTCCTCTTCTGCAATCCTTAATCTCATGCATAGTCTTTGAAACTCTTCAGTATAAGAGTTAACATACAAGTATTTTTTGTTAAGACTTTGTCTACTTTTATGCAAATGAATCTCATAGTCTTCAGGTACATATGATTCTCTGATTTTTTATACCATATCCTTCCAAGTAGAAATGGGTCTCCTCTTTCATTCTCTCTCTCATCTTGTATAAATTTCCACCAAGTGAGTGTAGAACCTCTAAGTCTAGCCTTTGCCACTTTCACTTTTTCTGCCTTAGTTATACCATCACATTCAAATTGATTTTCTAGTCCTTCTATCCAGTCTAAGACTATCTTTGGTTCCATCTTTCCAGTGAAGATAGGAACTCCTTCCAATGCCTTTCCACTAAATTCTTTTAGTGCCTTCAAGAATGGTTCTTCGATGAGAACATGGTCAACAGCAGGGTCCTCGCCATTCAAGGCTATTTCTTTTCTTTTTCCTTCAACTTTATCTTTCACTTCTTCACTATTTTCTTCTAGTTGGTCCACTTTGTGTTCTAGATGGGCCAACCTTTCTTGGAGAAATCTATTTTCATCTTCTTTCTCATCCACTTTCTTTTCCAACTCTTTATTTTTCACCATTTTAGACTCTCCTACTAACATTCATAACAAGCCAAATCTTTTAGCTTTGATATAAATCTGATTGATAAACTCCAAGGTGTGCTTGTACAAGCTCTTCTGGGACACTCCTAGTTCCTATTCTCCACAAGATACTAATTTATTCTATAGAATCTTCCAATCTTTGGCTTAGCTATTCTAGAACCTCTCCAACATCCCTCTATGAGTTGGTCTCCTTTGTACTTCACCTTAGTGGTATCTATCAACCAAATGCTCTTCAATCACTTACTCCATCTTGGAAAATTCCAAGTGCATTCTCATCACCATTTCATCACAAGTGCTGCAGGGGGTGAAATTCTTGTTGACACAACTTCTTTCCTCCCATATGATCCCATTATAATAGGTCATCAATGGTTTATTAAATGATCCCAAGACAAACACTAAATTTGGTATTTTAGGCCTATTAGGTCAATTAGCCCTAGTTAGTGATTTTTTATCACTTCTCACACAAAACTCTCAAACAATTGATGACATTAATTCTTCATTAGTATTCAAACAACATTTTTGATAAGCCTACATCAAGAGACAATAAAGGAAAAACTGAAGATCAGATTGGAAGATCACCAAAAACAACTAAGTAAAAAGAGAACCAATGACAAAAGGTAGCATGTAAACCAAAAAACACAATGCTGAGAGATAAAGTGGAATCAAACAAAGGAACCCAAAATGCAAGTTACAGTACAGATCGAAAGACAAAACCAAAAGTCTGTTGCAGCCCACAAAAAAGTGGATCTAACTTCCACGTCAGATAAAGCAAGGGTATTATATTTATAGGATATTTAATTTTTTTTAAATCCATTTCTTCAGGGACAAGAAACATTAATATAAGTGTTTTAATCAGTCTAACTGATTTAAAGCACTTATACTAGGAGATCTAGGTACAATTTGTAAACCTGATCTTAGAGTTAACATTGTTTTTATCATGAACTCGATGAAATCAATCCATCTATAAATAGATGATGTAATAATTAATTAAAATGTGTGTGTAGGAGAGAGGAGAATAGAATGAGCACATATATGGATTGAATTGAGAGTTTCAAGAACCAAAGCAGAAAAAGAATAATTTGGTTAGGAGAACCAAGAATAGAGGAAACAAAAAATCAGAGGTATTATTCAATCACAGTTAAGGTGACATTATTTTGTATGTGAACTACATAGGATTTGTATCAGCAATAGGATATTGCATTTACTAGGTCAATTTGTAAATTTCTATCCTTCTAACAACTGGAGCAAAGTGTAAGAAATCCTTTCAAGAAAGGTGGATTTAATAGTCCAATATAAAATCTCTTAACCAAGTGCACACTTAATAGTGTTGCTAAAACATCTTAATAGAGTAGAATTTAACAGGTCTCCACCGATACTCTTAACATGGTAGATCATCATAGGTCATCAAAATTGTAAGCCTTAACCGGCCCCCTTCCATTCTGCAAATAGTGAAGTTTTGTGGGTGTCATCCCCACCATAGTTTTTTACTTCCTAACAGGAGTTTTCTGCGATATCATATCTTATGTTATGTGTCAATTATGTTCATGAATGTTTCTATGAATGATTCATATGTTTATTAATGTTATGAATTGATATAACTTAAAAAAAGATAGTATAGTTTAGATGGAATGGATATGCAATTGATTACTAAGGTTAAATGATTAAAGGATAAGAAAACGTTTTAGAGGTACTAATTCACCCCTCCCCTCTCAGTACTACTTCCCATTAAACCCAACAATTGGTATTAGATAAAAGTCTCTTCTTGGAAAAGCTTAAAGGCTGAAGAGAAAAGATCATACAATGAAGAAGTACAAACTTGATAATAATATTGAGAATAAAAAGCTTGAGATACAGATGTTCTATGCACAGTATAAAGAAGCAAGAATCAACGTGAGACAGTTGCTTGATGAGAGGAAAGGATTGGAAACTCACAACAATGAAAAGGATTATAAAGAAGAAGAGATTGCAGATTTCTTTGAGTCTTCAGGATCAAATGAAAGAAAAGCATCAATTACATCACAAGAGAATGTCACAAATCTAAATGATATCAATCGACATCTTACAGAGAAAATAAAGATCCTACAAATCGGTCAAGAGACCCAAATAGTAAGAATGATTGATGTGATGAGTTCTGCTAGACAAGTTGAAATGGAAAGAACACTAGCTACTAATGACAGGAGGAAGATCATAGAGAAACTGTAAGAAAAGGAGTTAGAAATTCAAAGACATGTTGAGCATCATCATGAGCTCAAAAATCAAATTATTGTTATGAGTCAAGAAGAAAATAGAATGAATGTTGAACTAATTGAAATAATATAGATTATCGATGAACTAAGAGAAGAAAATGAAAAACTAAAGCATGAAGTTAGAATTCAGCAACGACATAATAAAGTTATTAGAAAGGCTAAAGAGAGCAATAAAAGAATGGATGATTTTATAGATGGACAATGAAGAGTCCACAACAACAACAGTTTAGGTTTTACTGAAAATGGAGAATCATGAAATCAATCCAATCCAAAGAATTTTTATGAAAATCAAAGACCAAGAAAGCTTACATGCAAACATTGTGGAAAGCAAGGTCACATAGAAAATGTGTGTAGAGGCAAAAAGAAATCTATTCCTAAATCTACACCTTCACTCATAGGATTCTGTTATAAATGTAACAAGAAAGGACATCAGGCATATGAATGTAAGTCTAAAATGGATCAACCAAAGAAGGAAATCTACATGTAAAATTACTGTCCTACATTCAAGATGAATGGGCACATAAGTTTTGAATGCTAGAAAAAGAAAAGGAAAGCGTGGAAGCCAAAAGGTCAAGAAACTCCATATCAACCAAAGACAATCGGTAATCAATATGTATGGGAGTACAATACTTGGACAAATTGTACATCATATGGTAGATATGGCCACATTGCTGCAAACTGTATGAGACTATGGACTAGAAAGTATAGAGGATGGACTAACCTCGGAATGGCATGCTTACACTGTCATAAAGTTGGTCATCTCAAAAAGGACTGCAAAGACCAAATGACAGAGACAAGAACATACCCCAATGGAAACACCATTGAAGATATCTAGAGGGCTAGATATAAGATGTGGATAAAATCTTCAAGAAATGATGAAGATGGAATGAGAAATGCAAATGGTGACACCCCATCCAATGGATCTAGTGACATCACCAACCCCTCCTAAGTAGAAAAGGTAAGTATGGAACTGCATTAACACTAAGCTATTACTTTACATCAGTTTCATAATATGATGAAATAATTCCAAATTAGCATAAGAAAGATGCATCATGGTTATACTTGTTGAAATATGTGAAAACTATGTCTTTGGACATATATACTGAAACCCGTTAGTATACACTTAAAGGAAAGACTCCCTATATTTACTGAGAGACATCGGTTACAAGAATTTTTTTTTACTATTGACCAAGACATATTGGTAAAAAAGCACATGAACAAGTTGTCAGTGTTACCAAAACCTATTGGTAAAGGCTAAGTCAACTTTGAATGCTCAAAAATATTGTAAGCATCACTGATGGTGATAAATTCTTCACTGAAAAACTTAGTATTTAAACACCGACGAGTTGGTGAGAATTTATTACATGCATTTTAGGGCAATGACAATAAATAGGGTATTAGAGCATGACTCATTTGTCATGACACCCAGAGTAGAGTGAGTGAAGGCGATTTTGAGAAGAAACGAACCAAGTTGTAGAGCGATGATGAATCGACCTACAAGCATTTCATAACAATTTAGAGATCATTATGAACACAACAATAAGCTCTACAAACCGACAACTCTGTGTTTTCACGCATTTATGTAGAAGCCCTAATTTCTGAAAATGGCATCAACATCATGATTCGTAAAAGCTAATAAAGCAAAGAAGGATGAATTCAAACTCATCAAAAATAATCCATGTGAGGAACCCAAATATAAGATTCATCCAGAGGTTTCCTCACAACTCAATGATAGTGGTGTGGTTTCATGCATACCAGCTAGGGTTTTTCTAGTTGAATACATTTGATCCTTCATACACTGCAAGATTGCAGAGATTGGAACATCAGAGATGGAAGAATCTTACTAGAAGATTTGTAACAAGGATGGAAACCTTAAGGAATAACACAAGCACATTGTGTTAAAAGGGCTTACCAATGCCCTAAAGTTTCCTAAGGTCTTCAAAACCGATTGGATTCGGTTAGTACTAAGCATAATACACAATAAAAAGTTATGGTTGGATGAACTGAAGGAAATCACCCTAAATGTCATCCATGCAGTCACCAGTTACCCTGTAACTGATAAAGTAAAGGCACTAAAGCATCCACCAAAGGTAGAGACCGAAAAGATGAATGGACCCAAATGGGATGATCATGGCTTCAAGGTGACAACAATCACCAACGATGAGATTAAGTTTCGTACATGTGTATTGGGCTACAATTTTTTCCAGGCCAATATATTAAACAATATTTCATCAGGTGATGTGGACACAGCTTACAAAATTGTGAAGAATGGTACACAGTTAGACTTATCTAAGCTACTCCTGAATCAACTGAAGGAAAACCTAAAAATAATCAGGAATGTAAAGTCAAACACCTGTAAGTTTGGCTCATTAATCATGTGTATTTTATTTTATTTTCAAGAAAAGTTCCCATCTGTTGGAGATGTAAAATGGGATGGCGCTAAGCTCATAACCATGCAAATTAATGAGCACATAGATGCTCTAGGAGATAATTTTGAAACTATCATAGATGAATAATTTAATGTATTCAAAGACCGAATGAAAAAGAGGGTAAGAACCCCCGAGCAACTCATCAAGCAATATAAGGATGAGATATGCTTCATGGTCGACACAGATCATACTTACATCAAACCTGTAGTACCAAGAATAGCATGGTTGCAACCATTGGAATATGAGATCAACATTGATCTTGCAACAAAGGAAATTGATGCCTTAATCAATGAGCCACTGGAAAAAAAGAAACCAAGGTTTGGCACATATGAGGAGGCCAAGACCAAAATTAAATTAGGCCTAGTAGTCAAAAAGATAGTGAAAAAGAAGGAAAAAATGGTAAAGAATCTCAAGAAGATTTTATTTGCAGACGAGGAAAAATCTGAGCAAGATGAAGAGATAGAACAAGAGGATGAAACCGAAGAACAGATGTATGTTGGTAAAGATGAAGAAAATACTAACTCAGAGGAAACAGAGTCAGAATCACCACCTCCTCCATCATCAAAGAGATCAAGAACTACAGCTGCTTCAAGGACCAGAAGCCAAACATCCAAAGAGTCTACTCATTCAACTCTTAAGAAAGGAAAAGTCATGAATTATAAGAGAAAAGCCCCTGCACCAAAGAGAGGACAAAATAAGAATGGTATAAAATTCATTAGAACCTGAGAGGATATAGAGGACACCAAGCGAGATGAATCCATAGAGGGAGAAAATGTCAAGGTAAAATAACTTGACACTATTGATGACATTTGTGTTTATAGTGCAAACTCCGGATGTATTACTGATCCACATATTAGAAAATGGGGGAAAAGAAATAAAGAATATCAAAATAAAATTGAAGAAGCCATGATAGCTAAGATGTATAACTTCAAATATGTACCCATGCAATTATAAGGAAGTTATGTACCACGGGAACTCTTGGATAGTTATCCGCCCGTTGGACATTTGCTTTGGCAAATGAGAAAGAAATCAGAGAGAGTACTTGTGTCTATAATGCCGCCTGAATCTAGAAAGGTAGAGATAAATGAAATGATGGAGAAATACAAGAAATAATTCTCACCGAAGCTAAGGGCATACAAATTTCTTGAAGGAAATTTGATTGAACTTGAAAATGATAGTCACAATAAATGGTGCAAAATCATGAATAGGCCAGTTGAGAAAGACAACCTCGACAAAGACCTTCAACAACAAGATGTTGATAAGGAAAATAAAGATGATACATCCATTGAGCTGGATAAAGAGGAAGATGATACAGTAGGGAATTAAAATGCAGATGTGGTAGATGAAACATAGGATGATACCACAAATGACAATGTGGTGGACACCAATATCATCAACATTACCGATGACCCAACAAATGAAATCAATAAGGATGAAGATGTCACTATTGTAAAAGATACAACCGTTGAACATGACACAAAAATTGATGGAACACATGTGAACATTCCAGGAAAACTACCAATATTGATACAAGCTATCAATATCATGCAAGAATCAAGTAAATCACATGACAAGGAAACTTCAAAGGATGCAGGATAAGAGGCAAATAAGGATAACACCGATGGTCAGAAAAACATTGTAGACACTCAAGATGTAACTGACACTAACAAGGTTACAGAAGGAGATAAGGACAAAGATGTGGAAACTCAAGACAAGAATGAGAATACCAAGGCAAATGATGCAAAGGACTCAAATGAAGGAGACAAACCAAAAGATGAAACTCATGAGAAGATAGAGAAAGGTGATACCAATAATGCTAAGGTGAATGTAGAGACATTTGCAGACACCCGAAAAGATAAAACCACTGCAAAGTAGTAGAAAGATGCACAACAAGTCACATCATCAAGCACAACAGAAAAGGCTAAAAATTTGGCAATGGTGCTACATTCCACTGAATCACAAAAGAAGAAGAAGAAGACAAAGTAGAACAAGTTGGAGGTTACACTAGATGAAATAATATCAATACCAAAGTGCAACCCCACTACACTTCACATGGATGCAATGGAAGAATATGGAGAGATATGCCAAAGGAAGGCATTACAAGAAAAGCTAAAGAAACAACATAAGGAGCCAGTGGTACTATAGACAAGACGGGACATTCTACACCAAATTGTATATGATGTTGATATTGATCAAAGCAAGCCCATAATTTATCAACTAGCTATCCTCATCGATGCCATCACGACTTATAATATTGATGCAGAGAAGGCCATTGAGGAGAGAGCATAAATGAAGTATCAACAAAAGCTCCTGAAAACATCAGCCAAGAAGTGGCCGAGAATAAGGTAAAGCTGTCAGAATTCATATCAAAATTAGATCCCATTATATCTAAAGCTATAACTTGAATTCAAAAGCTAATTACAATTGAAAAGTTCACTAAAGAAAATAGTGAAAATATAGCGAATCTAGATACAGATCTAGCAAACACTGCTAGTAGCCTAACAATCGATGGAGAAAATGCAGTCAAACTGCATTATGAAAAGATCATAGAAGTAAAATGGTTAAGGAAAGATTTGTGGGAAGAAGAGACATGATTTATAGAAGAAGTAACTCAGCTATAGGCTCAACTTCTACCAAATCTCACACTACTAAAAAAACATATCAGTTCAGCGAGGCAACTTATAGCAACTCCCGAGATGTCTGTAATAGATAGAATCTATGATATGCATGCCAAGATAACACTTAAGCAAATGGCTCTATAAAAAATGAAAGAGGAATGGGAGAAAATTATGGAAGACATGAAGTCTTCTCACTCACACATTTTTAATAAACTCTAAAGGTAATTGACCTTTTCCTTTAATATCAAATAAGAGGGGAAATGATACTTGTACAAAATATCATTAAAAATGTTGTGTACATTTAGTCAAAAAGGGAAAAAAGGTAGATATGTATATGTACATTCTAAAAGGGACAGTGATATGAAGAAGGAAAATATATCATATGTAAAGATATACTGACATATACATAGGGGGAGTCATTAAATGACTAAGGATTATATATATTGTATATACTTAACATTTTGTTAGTATTTTGCACATATCAGTTTTTTGATACTAATGTCAAAGAAGGAGATTGATGATATTAATTTGTCATTAGTATTCAAACAAAATTTTTTGTAAGCGTACACAGAGAGACAGTAAAGGGAAAATCAAAGATCAGATTGGAAGATCCCCAAAAATGACTAAGTATAGAGAGAATCGATGACGCAAGGTAATGTGCAAACCAAAAACCACAATGCAAAGAGATAAAGTGCAACTCAACAAAGGAACCTAAAATCCAAGTTACAGTGTAGACTGACGAAATAGATTTAGTGCAACCGATAGTAAAGACCAAAAGACAGAACTGAAAGTCAGTTGTAGCACACAAAAAGTAGATCTGACTTCCACATCAGATAAAACAAGGGTATTCTATTTATAGTATATTTAATTGTTTTTAAATCCATTTCTTTAGGGAAAAGAAACATTAATGTAAGTATTTTAATCAGTCTAACTGATTTAAAGCACATAGACTAGGAGATCTAGGTGCAATTTCTAAACCTGATCTTAGAGTTAACATTGTTTTTATCATCAACTCGATGACATCAATCCATCTATAAATAAATGATGTAATAATTAATTAGAATTTGTGTGTAAGAGAGAGAAGAATAGAAAGATCACATCTGTGGATTGAATTGAGAGTTTCCAGAACCAGAGCAAAAAAAGAATAACTTGGTTAGCAGAACCAAGAACAGAGGAAACCAAAAATCAAAGGTATTATTCAATCAGAGTTAAGGTGATATTATTTTTTATGTTAACTACATAGGATCTGTATCACCAATAGGAGATTGCATTTTCTAGGTCAATTTCTAATTTTGTGTCATTCTAACAAGTGGAGCAAAGTGTAAGATATCCTTTCAAGAAAGGTGGATTTAATAGTCCAATATCAAATCTCTTAACTGTGTTCTTAAAAGCTCTTAACAGAGTAGAATTTCACAGGTCTCCACCGATACTCTTAATAGGGTAGATCATCAGAAGTGATCAAAATTGTAAGCCTTAACTCGCCCCCTTCCATTCTGCAAATAGTGAAGTTTTGTGGGTGTCATCCCCACCACAGTTTTTACTTCCTAACAGGAGTTTTCTGCGATATCATATATTGTGTTATGTTTCAATTATGTTCATGAATGTTTCTATGAATGATTCATATGTTTATTAATGTTATGAATTGATATAACTTACACAAAGATGGTATATTTCACATGGAATGGATATCCAATTGATTACACAAATTGGTCGAACATGCGACCAAAACTATCATCACTCTTTTTGAGTTGATTAATCGATGGGACAAATTATAGTCAAAATTTTGACCATACAAGTGGTCGAATTATCCACTGAATCAATCCCTTGGAACTGGAAGAATAAGACGTCGAATGCATAGCATTCTTGTCAATTCTACTGCTGTAGAAGGTCAAAATTGAGACCATTGGTCAGTATAAATATCCACCAATGTTGGTCAAAGTGGCCGTCAAATGTATAGCATTCTTGTCGCACATACTAATGTAAAGGTCGAAATTGAGACCATTGGTCAGTAGAAATATCCACCAATGTTCGTCGAAGTGGCCATCGAATGCATAGCATTCTCATCACACATACTAATGTAAAGGTCAAAATTGATACCATTGGTTAGTAGAAATATCCACCAAAGTTCATCGAAATGGCCGTCGAATACATAGCATTCTCGTCGAACATACTAATGTGTTTGGGTCGAAAAACCGTCCAATACTAATTTTTGGTTAAAAAAAATGACGGTGATTGAACAAAGCATTTTCATTGTACTGTATATTCACAGCCTCAAGAAAAATCAAACTGACTAAGAAAGCTTCATTTACCTACAGATTTGTGTGTTTGTCTAAGTTTGATACGCAGATCTATGTATAAAACTTAGACAAGCACAAAAATTTGTAAGTAAATGTTGATTAAATATTTAATTTTTAATAGCAGTTTAAAAGGCTATTTAAATGTTTTGATGGTTTGATAAGAACAAAATTGGTATTCATCACTATGGCATGTCTCATCATCACAACTAATCCACCTTAAACAATTGAATGTGTTTTCTTGTATTAAATATTCATTAATCAAAATTCGAATAGAAAATACACCAAGGAGCACCGCACCATCGTTACTACATTTATTATTTTTATAGGATTATTTTTACAGTCCAAATACACCAAGGAGTACCATCAAAAATATTAACCATTTACAATAATTAAAAGTAAACCTAAATCAAATAGCTCATTTTTATGATCAGCATGTGTAGTCTGTGTGTATATGAAAAATGAAAGAAATATGAAGCTGAAATAAAATAGTGAACAAAAAAGTATTCCACATAGAGTGAATGAAATATACCGTCAAAATAAGGTGACAAAATAAAAAAGGGACAAAAGAAAATAAATAAGAAAAATCATTACGACTATAGAAAAATCATTTATACTATAATAAAAAAAAGAAACACTCTTTGTCAACAATTTCCAAAATCATTAGGACTATAAATGGACGGTTCTGATATTGCTTTGCCATTACAACAATTGAGCATTCATCATTTGGTACTTCTTGGTGTATTCCATTTAATTTTTTTAGTTGTCATGTTTATGTGCATGTTCTTTATGTGTTTGGATTCTCTCCCTCACAAGGGATACGTCGATAAGTAATTGATTTGAAAGCATAATGATTTGACACTCTTTGTTCAGGATAGTTGTAATCATCCCGCCAACCTTAATTAGCAAGGAGGGATGAAAATAAGATAATTTTAACCTTGCAAGGCAAGAGGAGAGATAGTCCAAATAATTCTATGGTGACTGTCCCAAACAACAAACAAATGATGGAATTGCTAACATGTTTTCTTTTCATGTTTCTAACAAGTTTGTTGCGATGAGGCTAGTGTGGTCACAATTGAAATTGTG
>MU226914.1:207549-220351 GCA_018584345.1 Thuja plicata | reverse complement strand
AAAAAAACACACAAGAAGAACAAAAAAAAAAAAAAATAGAACTAGGGTTTTGGAAGAAAGAAGAGAAGAAATGAGATAAAGAAATGAATATAGAAGAGAATCTTTTAGGATAGAAACTTGCTTCCTTAACCCTAATTTTGAATTAGGGTTAGGGTTGTGCAAGTTGTCATTTAAAATAATGTTTTCTTTAATAGGAGTTGAATTTTGTTTCGAGGGAATCCTTTTTCCCATTTAGATTTGTTTTTTTATACTTCTTTAATCGATTTATTAAATATGACTTAGGGTGTGCAAGTTGTTTATAAAATAATGGTTTTTAATTGAGTACTTTAAAATAAATTTTGGGAGGGAATTTCATTTCCCTTTTGGGGTTGATTTTTGGACCAAATTGATTTTCTTTTTAGTATAGTAGGAGTAGTTATAAATGTTTTATGAGTTTCTTTTAAAGTGAATTAAGAATGTTAACAAATAATATAGTTGGATTAGTAAACCTAGATTTATTTTAAGTGATTAATTAAATTCAGTTAATGAGGCCTTTTCAAAATAAGATAATGATTATATGATTTTCTAATTGGATTTTTAAAAGAAATGGCTTCGAATCTTATGGAGTGAAATTTAAAATCTAGATAATTATTAATGTACATAGAAATGAATTTAAAATATTAACCTTATACCTTGTTGATTATCAAAGTAATTTAAAGGTGCCAAAGAATGAAACTTAGTTCCATTGGTGGGAAGAGTCTTGTTTTTTCTTATTAAATTGATTAGACACTATTTAATAATAATAATAATAATAATAATAATAATAATAATAATAATAATAATAATAATAATAACTTTTACGATTAACTATTGATATTTAATATGTTTGATTTTAAATTTGTGGGATGTAATTTAATTAAAGTTTTTAATAAAATATCTAAAATGTATTTAAATGAATAATATTATATATCTGTGTTTATGTTTTTGATAGAAAAAAGCAGCAAGAGGGTGCTGGCCTGTGGAACAGAGGACTAGAAGCACATTAACAACATATTAATGGAACTAGTCAAAGCATGTATAATAGTTTAACAACAAGACACCATAACTTGCCTCGATTAAAAACATAAGTCACAATACTAAGCCACCGAGTTAAACCAGAAAGCTTGAGATGAGAAGTAGCATAAAAAGTATCAGAATTAAGCCACACAGGGTTGCACAAAAATTAAAAAAAACTACCAAAGTTTTGCACAACAAAACAAGGGAACTGAGGGCCTAGCCCAGCCAAAATTAACCAGCACATGTACTCCAGAGACTAGTTCGTCCCACCCAGTTGTTTGGATAGTAGGGTCCTAGCCCACTCCTCCTGCAAAAATAGGAATAGGTCTTTGTTGTCCTTGTCCGCTTCCAGCTTGCCGCTCGCCAGCTTTTCCTGCACATTACAGAGGGTCATAGCCGAAGCATCCATAACCTTCAGGGAAAATTTGTTGGTCCTTGTATAGTGGTTCATCAGGTCTTGCATGTTCTTCTTAATCTCTCCAGTGTCCTTGTCTAAGTTTAAGAACCTTCTTTTAAGAGTGCCAGTTAATTTATCTTTGTTCTCCATGGCTGCAGAATGTGGCTTGTCCTTAGGTTCCTGAGTGGGGCTCGGGGCTGGGGTAGGGTTGTTGGGGGTTTCCAAGGTTTGCTGGGGGTTAGGTAGAGGAGTGTTTCCAGTCCTAGAGGGACTCATATAACCATCAGAGGAGCCATTCTTGGAATTAGTGGAATGGGAGTCATTTTTAGATAGGGATAGCTCTTTGGAGGCCATTTCCATTATCCTAATTTTACATTGCTCCTTGGAAATTCTGTTAGACCTTCTCCGACTCGAGCCACTCAAATCCACCTCCTGATTAACCTGGCTCTCCATAATTTTTCTTTTTTTGGGCCTATAGTCCATCTCACGGGTACTGTCATCCTCTTTCCCCTCAATGTACTCCATAGAATCGGAGACATATGAATCCTCCTGAACTTCCTTCCTACTGGGAGGGTTTTTAGCACTTTGTGGGTTGTGGCTTTTTTATCAGCCAACACAGGCTCCTGTTTGATACAGATGGACTAGGAGGAGGAAGGGGTAGTTTTATCAGCTTTGGCCATGGGCTCCTCCTTGGGAAACATCTAGATAATCAGAGGGGGTTGGGGTATCGGGCAGATAGCTTTATGAAACTGGTAGAGGTAGAGGAGGAGGCCCTGGTGAAGGATAGCTCTATCAGGATTGGCTTGAATATCAAGGACATTGTTCTCAATGGAGTGCAGGAGATAAAAGGGAATGGAAATTAAATCTTTGTTCCTAATATGATTCAGGAATGGAAAGTGGTAGTTGTAAAACATAGTGAACTTACTTTCCAGTGTGAAGTATTTCATAACGATGAGACAAATTTTTGGGTAGAATTCTGGAAGCTCCTCCCCGTTGAAACCCCCATGTTTTCTCACTGGAAGCTCACCGTCCTTGAAATTTTTTTTGAGGCTGATAGGGTTGGCAGATCGACTGGAATTTTTTTATTTCCTCCCCATCATAGGGAGCCCCATTGCCTTGTCTATGACCTCTTCATTTAGCTGGAAGTGAATGCTCCCAACTGAAACACTCCTATTATTCTAGGATTTCACAAATTGCTTGGAGATTTTCTTGTCATGTCCACCTTTCATTCTTTCCATGAAACCCCAAATGCCAGTTTCTTTGCAGTAGTGAGTCACCAACAAATCAGAGGTGAAAGTGTCGTCGATGTTGTGAGGCTCAATGCGGAGAATGTTGCCTCCCATTTCGAGGGTCTATTTTTCCTGTGCCATAATATCTTTGAGTTCTGAGAGTTGAGTGTTTTTGTAGGCCATAAAAAACCACTTGTAATCATAAACCCTTTTCGAGGAAGGCTTATACAAAAAAAGTTGGTCTTGAAAATTTTGGAAATCAGGCTCCATACTGCCAGATCTAACAAATCTCCAGATTCCATTAAAAGAATTAATAGCATTAATATCAAAGATATCCAAAAAAACCCTTTGATTTGGACAGCTCTTCCTCCACACGTTCAAAAAGTAATGATAATTCTTTATGGGAGTTTGAGTTTTCCTTTTCATAATCGCAAAATTCACCCGAACACGCCAGTACGTCATTGAGTAAGGATTTGTAATGAATAAGACAGACTAGCACATTTAAACTATGGTATTCATTTCTCCCACGATGAGTTGCTGAGTCACCAGAGGTAAGTCACTAATCATCCTCCAACTATTCATTTTGATTTGTTTTAGGCCAATTGCAGCCATTGTATCGGTGACAAAATTCTCCTCCCTATACGTGTAGCCTATAGTCGTGCACTAGAAGCTATTGATAAGCTCACAGATTTCCATAATGATAGGTTCATTTCCCTTGATTTCCCTTTGATCCCCCTTGATTTCCAGTTGTTTGAGGTTCATTTGTTTTGCGAGTTTAATCCCCTAGAGAAGGGTCATTCCTTCCGCCTGGGTGACAGTGCAGTTGTTTATAGGACTAGCATAAGCTAGCAGACAAGTTCCATTGTGATCTCTTATCACTCCTCCCCCTCCATGACCAAGGTTATTAACTTCCCCATCAAAATTTAATTTGGTCCATCCTCTGGGCGGGGCGGTCCATCTGGTAGTATTTCTAGCTATTCTTTTCGCATCATCAAACCTGGTGAACCCATCTAGGAGGTTCTAGTTGTCAGCAATTCTAACTTCCCAAGAAGTAGGAGGGTAGGTAGGGAGTTTCCAATTAGCCATTATGGCATTCTCACATAGGAGTTTAGTTCCCATATGAAGACAGGTCTCAGGCTGGTTACTATTCTCTCTGAAAATCCTATTGTTCCTTTTCTTCCAAATGGTCCAGCATATGTGAGGGGGAAGCATACGCCAGAGGAGTTGGAGAAGGGGGTGATAGGATGGGGATCTCCAACTGTTAAATTGATGTACTTCTCTGTCTAGGGCCCATAAGGTACCCAATTTGCCTAAGATCCCTTCCCAAATGCTGGTGGCATATTCACAGTGGATGAAGAGGTGGTTAACTATTTCTTCCTCCTTCTTGCATAGGACACATTTGTTTTCCATGGAGAAGCCTCTTTTTATGAGATTATCTTGGGTCAGGACCTTACCATGCATTAGGATCCACTAGAAGAAGTTTATTTTTGGTGTGAGTTGGGGGATCCACACCCTCTTCCACTCTTATGGGTTACTCTCCTCCTTCAGAATCAGATTGTATGCAGATTTAATAGAGAATGTACCTGCCTGGGTGGGGGCCCAGATAATAGAGTCATCATTCCCTAAAATTTTGATATTAGTCAGGTTATCCATGAGGTCCTTGGCCAAGTGTTGTAGGTCCGGTCTGTCCCTTGTCCAATTAGGGATATCCACCCAGTCACTACCATTGATGTAGTTGGAGGCTCTATTACCAAAGTTTGGTCTGAGATAGTCCATAAGGGGTTTGATTCTGTGGCCCAGGTTAGGTTGATTTATGATCCAGTGGTCATTCCAAAATCTGATATATCTCCCATTTCCAATTTTCCAGAAGGCTCCTTTAGACAGAAGGGTCTTACATTTACATATGGTTGACCATA
Organism: Thuja plicata; assembly: GCA_018584345.1. Classification (NCBI taxonomy): domain Eukaryota; kingdom Viridiplantae; phylum Streptophyta; class Pinopsida; order Cupressales; family Cupressaceae; genus Thuja; species Thuja plicata. Next base: position 215,774 of record MU226914.1, on the reverse strand, counting down.
GTTTGGATCCACTGGGGAGGTCACTGTTGTGGAATATCCTCCTGTAGAGGAGTCCTTGGAGATACTTAGCTTCCATTAATCTGCACCAATCCACTTTTCCCTCTATGAGCTTCCATGAAACCTTCATAGTAAGGGCCTTACTCATCAGACCTATTTTCCTTAGGCCCAGTCCCCCCATTTTTTTTGGGAGGCATACAGTGTCCCAATTGACAAGCGAGATCCTCCTCTTTTCTTTAGACCCCACCCACAAAAAGGTTCTCTGAATTTTTTCCAGTTTATCATCCATGTTATGTCTGATTTTAAAAAGGGAAAGGAAGTAAACAGGGATCCCTTGGAGAGTGGAGGCCACCCACCAGCTAGAGTTTGCCAGCATTGCTTAAAACCTTCCCCTTCCAACCAGCCAGTTTCCTCTGAGTTCTTTCAAGGATGGAATTCCAGAAATCATGGGACACCTCTTTGACTGTGAGGGAGAGGCCAAGGTAGGTAGAGGGAAGCGAAGCTACCAGATAGCCCAAAATTTGAAGCACCTTATTTTGTAACTCCACAGGGGTATTGAAGAAGAACAACTGGCTCTTTTGATAGTTAATACATTGTCTAGAAGCCCAAGAATAGCTTTCAAGAATTTTTTTCCATTGTCTGGCCTCAATCATTGAGGAATACCCAAAGAGGAAAGTTTCATCAACAAACTGTTCCAGCTCCACCTGAGGGAGGGTAGAAGCCGGTTTGATGCCTTTGATTCTTCCCGTAGCGGACAACATATAAAGGTTCCTACTCAGCACATCAGCCACCATAATAAAGAGGTAGGGGGAGAGAGGGTCTCCCTATCTAAGACCCTTCTCGGGAATAAACTAGCCACCAGGGGAGCCATTAACAAGAATAGAGAAGCTAACAGTTTGAGTACATTCTTGTATAATCTGGATAACCTTCTCGTTAAAGCCCATTTTAGCAAGGATTTTAAGCAGAAAAGACTAGTTAACTTTGTCATAAGCTTTAGAGATATCCAGTTTAAAAGCCATACCTGGGATTTTGATTTTGTCCATAGAATGGATGATTTCATGGGTGGCAATGGCCGCATCCAGGATTTGTCTACCCGACACAAAACCTTTCTGACTGTTGCAGATAAGTTTATCAAGAAGAGGCTTGATTCTGCCAATCAGGATTTTTGTAAGGATCTTGTAGAAGGTATTGCATAGGCTAATGGGCCTGAATTCCATCATAGCGGTAGGATTGTCATGCTTAGGGACCAGCACTATGTAGGTTTGGTTATCTGTGTTTATGTTATGTCATTGTGGTAACTAAGTTTATAGTGAGATTTAATTAAGTGAAATTCGATATGAGATAGTAAACATAGTTAAAACATGAATATTATGATCGTATTAATTAACTCTTGGATTTAATGGGTGATTTAAATAAATATTAGAAATTTCATATAGTTGAATTTATCAATGATGTTTAGAATTTATTGCATTTTATTGAGACAAGAAATCTATCGAGGGTGCAACATTAATAGATTATGTATAATATATTAATTAGTCTTTCACCTTAAATTTATTTATGATTTATTTTTGAAATTTCTAATATGTTGTAGACGAATGGGTGAACTTGGATTTAATAATTGAATAAATAGTTTAAATGCTAAGCTTGTATAATGAGGAGCTTAATAATCAAATAATTTGAGCTATTTTATCACATACTTGTAAATGTATTAAAATAACTAATCTAACTCTTGTCGAATACAAGGTAGTTTTAAAGGGGTCTTATAATGATAAAAATTTAAAGATTGAAAAGTAATTAAGTTTATTAATTTCTAATTTAGATAATCAATTATATTGTTATTATTAGGGATATTTATTAGTTATTATTACTAAGGAATATTAAATGATTTGATTTTAATTAAACCTAACCTTTTTATAGGGTTTCTTTAAATAAGGGTGAGTAAAACACTTTTAAATGATGAGACCTACATTATTATTTTTATAATATAGTAACCATTTCAGTTGAAATGTTAATCTAAAATATGTTAGAGATTAATGTAATTATTTTGTTATGTTAATTCCTTTCATTAAAATTTAATTTGGAAGTTAAGAAAATGATCTTGTGATTAAACAAATTAAACCTTGATACTTAGGAATGGGATGAGGGATGTTGACATGTCGTCATGATTCCCTTGACCCTAATAGTAAGTTTAATAGCTTACCTATTTTTGCAACCTACTTTATTAACATTGCAACCATTGAAGTTGGTTTATCAAACCTTAGAAAACCTCGTAACTACAATTTAACCACTACATTAGTTACTTTAAAAAAAAATGTTGCATTTTTTCCCTAAAATTTGGGCATGACATTTTGGTATCAGAGCCATGTTCAACACTAGGAACCTTGCAAACCATTACGCTTCACCTAGTAGTATAAATCTGTGTGGGTAGGAAACCCTTAGTTACACTATTAACATGCATAAAGTAAATGGGAATGAGGATGTGTCTTCATGACATGTGGGATACAGACAGAGGTTCCAAAATGGATCAGGGACCCCCTCCCAAATAAAACCCTCATCCTGAATTCTAGAGGCATCTCATCTGAGCCATGTACCTAACAGAGCCCATATTCATATGTTGGGATCGGTGAGCACCCCCCCTCTGAGAGTTCTTGGTTTATGTTGTAACCTTGTAATGATCATTTGGCGTAGGGTTTGGGATGTTATATCCAGCCTAAGGGAGAGTATTGCATGCATGTGTAAGATAAAGGAAACTAGAATTGGCCCTTATATTGCTTCAATTACCAAAAGTATAGTGATGGGTAGGTGTTGTACATTTTTTGGGTATGTGCTTTGAGGTTAATTAGTAGTGTTTCCCTCAAAATCCTTGGTGGATACTCCCCCTTATGTGTTCGATTTTAGTTGTGCATTGTTCTGTGAATGATTTTATTGTTTTATTTATTTCCTTGGTTGAACTTGATACATGTTGTGTGGGCTAGCATCTTATGGGTATTTTGTGATTAAAATTAGTCACCAAATTTTGTATCTATTTATTTATGGCAATTGCCACATTGGATTTATTGTTGAAATGAGCTCACTTTGAAATTTATTGTTGGAATTAAATTTTCCCTATTGGACTTTTACTTTTCGATCATGGTTACTATTCTGAATGTTTTTCTTATGCCGGCTATTCCTATGTTTTGTGATTCTACCAGTCCCAATGTGGGCCACTGATAGTATGTATAAGGGAGAACATCAAGGAAAATGTCCTATTTTTCCTTGTCAGGTAATACTAAACTTAGGATATAGGAAATCGACTCTATTTTTGAATGGTACAGCAAGATTGGAAATTCATTTAGTCTTGTAAGGGAGCACATGTTGGTAAATATTTTAATGCATGGTGGAATAAGTTATTTCAAACATATGAAATGAATTTGGCCATCAATGGGAGTCCATACCACATTATGTGATTTTTGGTATGTACCATGAAAGGACTCTAGTGGCATGAAATGTTAGTTCGAACAATAAAGGATAATTGGATGATTCAACTACCGCTATGGTGTGGAAATTGGAAATGGTGTATAGATGCTACTCCAATTGATGACCTTGCATATCTTATTCGGTATTGGTCTAGTATTGAAATCTGGCAATGAGCCTTAGTGTGTATACTCTATGGAGTCCCTTATTTCCCTAAATGTGATTTAGGACTTTTGATGTACCCTCCTCTTAGAAATATGATGATGTGTAGATGGGAAAAATCTAGTCTACTTGTGATTTTGGGCCAATGTGGTGGGCCTTGATGATCATATGATGATGTAACGATTACACCTTATCTTCATTTTGGATATGATTAAGTTTTTTTTGGGTTCCCATTCCACACTTGGTGAGAGGTCATGTTAGATATTTTGGGTACCAAAGGATAGATTGTTAAGGGACATTCCTAGCAGTGGGATGGAGGAGCATGAAATCTCTTAGGGATAGATTACCCTCTTCTTCTTTTTTAGTGGTGCGAAGATGGGAGTATGAAGATGTCCACTTTATAGATCCATTTCCACCTAGTATAAGGTAAGACTGGGGTCTAGTAGGGAAAATGATCATGTTCCCTAGAATGAAAGATCTCTCAGCACCAACAGTTCACTTTTCTCCTACATTAGGGAGATTCAGTTGTGCCGTATTTATTCCATCGAATGGGTGGAGTGCATTTGATCTCTAATTTGGTAAGCATCCTTGTTCTCTAGAGAAAACATTATTTGTGTGTAATTTGTTTAGAACACTAGGTTTGGGGAGAGTTTATGAGATTCTAATGGGATGTAAGGGGTGCTCCAAGTGAACATGGTAGTGCCTTACTATTAATCTAGAAAATTATGCAAAGATTTTCCGTGTCAATAACTTGAAAGTTCTTAACACTAAGAACGAAGGAGCTTCAAGGAAGATGTTCATATTTGGATGCCCCCTGATAAGTAGTGAGGAATTCTATGTGCCTTGGTTGACTGAGACCTTTGAGTATGTGTTTTATGGCTTGCATTGTATCCTTGAGTATTTGACTATGTCTATATACTGGTACTCTTTTGGTGTGTGGTAAATTCCTCAGCTAACATTATACTTATGGGTTAGGAAACCTCTATTTCTATACTCACCTTTGGTTTGTATATAGTCATCGCACCTTGATGTGTTACCTTTGATTTAGTGCATCGGCTTCCAAGAGTAAGCCTAGTCCTTGGGGGGATGATGTAGAGCCTCCCTCATTTCCCTTTTATGATTGAAATTTTGAGAGGTGTAGATTGAATTATTATTGTAGTATGACCATGTAGCACCCTTGTGAGATTGTACCTTAGGTCAATCTATGTCTACTTGAGTTAGGTGAACTGCCTTAGACTTGGGATGCATTGTGAAATCCTATTAAGATAGGACTATTTGAGATGAATTTTTTATGTTGTTTAAATCTAGTGAAAGACCTTTATGTGAATTCAGTATGATACATTATGGATTTATACTCTATTTGATCAAACTGGTTTTGATCATTTAGACTCTAGATGCACAATATCTTATGATTCTCATGATGATTAGTTTTATGATATAATTATTATTATTTTTCATTTAAATTTATTTAGATTTAATGAATATGTAGTGGATTATATATTCTTAGGTTACTTATAAGGAAATTGTGATTTGATTCAGTTATGATGCAATGTGATTTCTATTGTGAAATGAAAGTTAAATTGTTAAATGATTTTATAAATGTATATGATCTTAGGAGTTAAATTGAGTTTGCATATGTTTCATAAAGGTTTTTAATAATGTATATTTCATTACGATTTATATATATTTTCTTGGACTGCTGATATTCGAATTTAGTGTGTAGGGAATAAGACCATGGTATTATAATCAGGGAGCCAAACATAGGTATATATGAACTCAATTTAAACCAAGGTTGTGTCTAGTGAGAGACAAGACCTCATTTTATCGTGATTTAATTTTTGAATGTAAATGTTTGATTGTTGGAATTTAGTTCTTAAATATTATTTTCATATTTTATTTTCTTGTGTTTATGCCCAAGTGAATATGACATGGGTCTAGTTATGTGTAAATGTTTGTGTGTGTCACTTGACACTTGTGAATGTAATTAAGACCATGACATGTCCACAAGGGGATTGGGTGTCCATCTACCTAGGATAGTAACAAGTAGATCCCAATGTATTTTTTCTTGATTAGAGAGCTAGAGATGAGGTCACTTCAATGTAATTTCGTGAGTATGCTTTTAGTGAACTTTTGGGGGTTAGAAAAGTGCCTAGGAGTGTGTTAGGGTCATTTTAGGTAGCCCACTTGTTATACCTATGGGTAAGGGTCATTTTAACCCTAGGATAACCTTTGGTTGACCAAGAGATACTTCTAAAATTTGGCTTCTCAAGTTGGACGAAAATCAACTCTTGGGAGGCTTGATCTTGGATAGACCACTCTTCCATTTTGATGCAAAGACTTTACTCACCTTTTTGAATTTTCCCTTTTTGGATCCAATTTTAGAAAGTTGTAAGAGACTTAGGAAAGAGAAACCAATGGGAGGCTTTCCCTTTCCCCATGAGTTTCTAGTGGCCTTTTTAGTGCTAACTCTCCATGTTGGAGAGTTTGAACACCCACTCTCTTTCTTAGAGACATTGCCAATTTTGGAGAATCTTGGAGAAGGAGATTTAGGAAGGAGGGAGCTCATCATCAAAATTTCTTCCTTATGGTTGGATCTAGGTTGGTGGCACTAAATTTTTTTTTTTGTTGTATTCACTTGTTTTTCCATATTGATAGTAGCATTATGTTGGTCTTTTAAATTACTTGTTGTAAGCAATCCTTTCATCTTAGTATGTGTTGTGATGGAGATTTTGATTTTTGTTTCTTTCTTGTCTTGTGATTTTATTTTGTGTTGTGTTGAATACATTTGTGAATGGGAGTCTCAAGGTCCACTCACCCTTAGGAGGGAAGAGTAGCCTTGGGGGTGAAGGTATAGTGACAGTTCATAGGTGTAGAGTCTCTCCTAAAGGAGGAGAGGGAGAAAATATGGAGTATGGGCTCTATGAAGTCAATCCACCTTTTTATATTGGGGGTCATAAGGGAGTTTTTTTTGGCTTGAAACCTTGGGGGGCATAAGGGAGTTTTTGTGCACTTGGAAGGAGATGAGAAGATTTAGTCTTTGATTCATTGTGAAGGATGTTCTGTTTCTTGCTTTGGATGGCTTTCTCCGCTTGGGTACTTGGTCCACTTCACCCAATTGTTGGGTCAATATGTGACCCATTGTGACAGCCATGGTTGGGAGATTTTTGTGTATTATTATTTTTCAATCCTTGTTATTTCTTGCATGTGTGTTTCCTACCTTTGTTTGGTTCCCCAAGCTCGAGGGTGGCCCCTTAGAGGCCTAGGCTAGGAGGTGAGCATCCCATGGTTTTTTCAAAGTTTCTTTTGCATATTTTAGGATGCGTTTGGTTCCTTGAAGGAAGAAGAGTAAATCTTGAAAGAAAATCAGATTTGCACATTCTTTTGTTTGCCCATAAAATAGCCTATGAGGCTAATGTTTTAAAATCTTGTTTTGAGAAAAATGAAAGCATTGAAATGTCTATGTAAAGTAGTAAAAAGATTTTTGTATAAGTATTGAGAATCTCCATTTAAGAAAGAGAAAGCCTTGTAAATTTATGAAAGAAAATCTATTGTAAACCTTTGGTTGGAAATTTTCAAATACTTGAAGAAGTGCTCAAAAGCTTGTCTTATTCTATGTTATTTTGAATGATTAATTTGAAAATTAAAGAATCTCTTCCCAACTTTCAACTCTATGTTTATGAAGCTACTTGTTGAAGAAAAATAAATGTTTGAGTTTAGATGTAAAGATTGAAGGTAGATAATAATGTAGTTTATTTTCTTGAGATAATAGTAAGGAGCTTTTCACATATACATTTCTTTGTATATGAGCTCTTTTTTTTAATATTAAAAAAAAAAAAAAACAAGAAAATAAATAGATATACATGTTATTTTGTTTTCAAATCCTTAATAGTAAAAGTGTTGGTTTAGATGCAAAGCAGAAAGTAGGTAGAAATGTAATCTTCCCATTGTAGTTAAAATAATATTCATATGCATATGTTTATTAATGTAAAATTTCCTCTCACATTTATATAACTGTGAATTCTCAATGAATGTTATTATTCTGTTAATATTAAAAATCTCTAAGTAAAAATCTCTAAGTTTCCTTTATGAACATGTGAACATATGTTTGTTAATATAAAATTTCCTCACATTTATATAACTATACATATTCTTAATAAATGTTATTATTTTGTTAATATTCAAAAGTTGTAAGTAAAAATCTGTAAGTTTCCTTTATGAACATGTGAACATATGTTTATTAATGTAAAATTTTGTCTCACATTTATATAACTGTGCATTCTCAATAAATGTTATTATTATGATAATATTAAAAAGCTTTATGTAAAAATCTGTAAGTTTCCTTTATGAACATGTCAATATATATTTATTAATGTAAAATTTATTGTCACATTTATATAACTGTGCATTCTCAATACATGTTATTATTCTGTTTATATTAAGAAGCTCTCAAGTAAAAATCTCTAAGTTTTCTTTATGAACATGTGAACATATATTTAACGATATATAATCATCTATGATTTTAGTCTGCTGATTTTTAAATACAACCAATATAAAAGTAATTTCTTAAAGAAAATGTGCATGTTATATCTTCCTTAACAAGATATATATATATA
>MU226914.1:198473-207394 GCA_018584345.1 Thuja plicata | reverse complement strand
AAATTTTTTTTTAATAAAAACTGGGGAGGGCCGAAGCCCTTCCCCACGGCTCTCCCTTACAAGGGAAGGGCATGAGGGGGGACGGCTGGCCTCCTCCCCGCCCGTCGGGAGCCGCCCTACGACACCATCACGGTCATGGCCTTCGGCTATGAACCATCATGTCGCCGCAGTAGGGAAGCCCGCCACAGAGGGGGGGCGGCCAATCCGCCACCAACCCTGCAAAAGAAATCAGCATATTTTTCTTTAAAAAGAAACCGACTGCATTAAAAGTAAATAATAATAAAAATAAGCCTGTCAGTAGGTTAAGGGCATTGACCTACAACTACACATGTATTTATATTCATATTTTTGTATATAAATATATATACATACATATTATATATTTATTTATATATAAAGATATGTACATAGATGTAATCTCTCTACCATGGTCTCTATCTAACCTGCAAACTCCAAAAAACACACAAGACGAACAAAAAAAATAAATAGAACTAGGGTTTTGGAAGAAAGAAGAGAAGAAAGGAGATAAAGAAATGAAAATAGAAGAGAATCTTTTAGGATAGAAACTTGCCTCCTTAACCCTAATTTCAAATTAGGGTTAGGGTTGTGCAAGTTGTCATTTAAAATAATGTTTTTTTTAATAGGAGTTGACTTTTGTTTGGAGGGAATTCTTTTTCCCATTTAGATTTGTTTTTTTATACTTCTCTAATGGATTTATTGAATATGACTTAGGGTGTGCAAGTTGTTTATAAAATAATAGTTTTTAAATGAGAACTTTAAATTTAATTTTGAGAGGGAATTTCATTTCCCTTTTGGTGTTGATTTTTGGACCAAATTGATTTTCTTTTTAGTATTGTAGGAGTAGTTATAAATGTTTTATGAGTTTCTTTTAAAATAACTTAAGAATGTTAATAAATAATATAGTTGGATTAGTAAACCTAGATTTATTTTAAGTGATTAATTAAATCTAGTTAACAAGGCCTTTTCAAAATAAGATAATGATTATATGATTTTCTAATTGGATTTTAAAAGAAATAGCTTCGAATCTTATGGAGTGAAATTTAAAATTTGGATATTTATTAAAGTACATAGAAATGAATTTAAAATATTAACCTTACACCTTGTTGATTATCAAAGTAATTTAAAGGTGCCAAAGAATGAAACTTAGATCCATTGGTGGGAAGAGTCTTGTTTTTTTTATTAAATTGATTAGACACTATTTAATAATAATAATAATAATAACTTTTACGATTAACTATTTATATTTAATATGTTTGATTTTAAATTTGTGGGATGTAATTTAATTAAAGCTTTTAATAAAATATCTAAAATGTATTTAAATGAATAATATTATAATATATGTGTGTGTGTGTGTGTGTGTGTGTGTGTGTGTGTGTGTTATGCCATTGTGGTAAGTAAGTTTAGAGTGAGATTTAATTAAGTGAAATTCGATATGAGATAGTAAACATAGTTAAAACATGAATATTATGATCGTATTAATTAATTTTTGGATTTAATGGGTGATTTAAATAAATATTAGAAATTTCATATAGTTGAATTTATCAATGATGTTTAGACTTTATTGCATTTTATTGGGACAATAAATCTATCTAGGGTGCAACATTAATCGATTATGTATAATATATTAATTATTCTTTCACCTTAAATTTATTTATGAGTTATTTTTGAAAGTTCTAATATGTTGTAGATGAATAGGTGAACTTGGATTTAACAATTGAATAAATAGTTTAAATGCTAAGATTGTATAATGAGGAGCTTAATAATCTAATAATTTGAGCTATTTTATCACACACTTGTAAATGTATTAAAATAACTAATTTAACTCTTGTCAAGTACAAGGTAGTTTTAAAGGGGTCTTATAATGATAAAAATTTGAAGATTGAAAAGTAATTAAGTTTATTAATTTCTAATTTAGATAATCAATTATATTGTTATTATTAGTGATATTTATTAGTTATTATTACTAAGAATATTAAATGATTTGATTTTAATTAAACCTAATTTTTTGATAGGGTTTCTTTAAACAAGGGTCAGTGAAAAACTTTTAAATGATGAGACCTACATTATTGTTTTTATAATATAGTAACCATTTTAGTTGAAATGTTAATATAAAATATGTTAGAGATTAATGTAATTATTTTGTTATGTTAATTACCTTCATTAAAATTTAATTTGAAACTTAAGAAAATGACCTTGTGATTAAACAAATTAAACCTTGATACTTAGGAATGGGATGAGGGATGTTGACATGTCGTCAGGATTCCCTTGACCCTAATAGTAGGTTTAACAGCTTACCTATTTTTGCAACCTACTTCATTAACATTGCAACCATTGAAGTTGGTTTAGCAAACCTAAGAAAACCTCGTAACTACAATTTAACCACTACATTAGTTACTTTAAAAAAAATGTTGTGTTTTTGCCCTAAAATTTGGGCATGACAGATTGATTGAAAGAACAAAAAGAGGAAGTATATGCATAAAGTGTTGATCTCTAAGTTTTGTTAATCACTAGTGTCCCACACTTAATCATTTATCCAGGAAGGTTAGTCGGTCATCACTGCGACTGAGCTATCTAGTATAGGTCGAGAAGTAGTCATTGCCAAGAAGATAGTAGTTGTTGAGTTACACAAAAGTCGAGTGAAGTTCATCAGTTTATGCCGAGCGCCAAAGTCTTTATATGCTGAGTAATATAGTTTTGTCATACATGTCAGGAATAACACAAACTTGAACGTAAACTATTTTGGGCCAACTTGTTCGAGTATTTAATGTTTTCAACATAGTTAATTATGCATTCCATCTTTTGATCCAATTTGTGGCATGGAACCAATCAGAAAATTTGAATGCCCAAGCGGCATAAGTATTTGATCTTGATCGTTGATCTAGTTCTCAATGCCATATTTGTAAGGTATATAAGATTTCTTCTTACCCTAATTTTGTAAGGTGTGTGTGCATACATGAGAGATGTGCAAAGGGTTATTTTGAATAAGAAGCATAGATCTAGCAAAGCAACAAAGTAGTGATCAACAGAACAAAGTTATATCAGATTATTAGATCACATAAGGTATTGGAAAGAGGATATATGTCATCAGCATCTGAGTGCATATCGAAGGATCAGATCTTGAGACATTCTAACAAGTGTTTTAGGTGAAATCTCTTAACAGAGTGGTTCTAATAGACCTTTCTAAATTTCTTTGCCAAGTGCTTACTTTGTTGTAAGTTTAAATCCTTTTACAAGGTAGATTGTAATGATCTATAGATCTTAACTGGGTAGACCTTTAATCAAGTAGATCACAAGTTGTGATCACATTTTCTAGCCTTAACAGGCACACTTTATTGCTACAATAGTGAAGATTTTGTGGGTGTCATCACCACCCTAGTTTTACCTTATTGGGTTTCTAGGTTACCAAAATTTTGTGTCTTGAGTTATTTAATGTTATGGATGCTACTATTTGATAGATCAATTATATTTATTCATTATTGTGGATCAGTTTGATTTAAGAGATAAAAATTTTAAGATCTTATTCACCCCCCCTCCTCAGTATCTTGCTTTCTCATCTTGTATTTCCAACAATTGGTATCAGAGCTCAGTTCTCCTATAGAAGGTTTTAATCATCTTGATAATTTAGATCATGAGATGGAGATTTAAAAATTGGGTAAATTCATTGAGAATCAAAAGATTGATATTCAGCTAGCATTACCTCATCTTGAGACAGCAAGACATGAATTGAAGAAGTCCCTGCTAACAAGGAAAGATTTGGCTAAACAAATGAATGACACTCATTATCAGGAAGAAGACATTGAAAATCTATTTCAAAATGGAAATTCTACTAAGAGTGACGCAACAATTGCAGATGTGCTTGAAAGGAACAATACACTATGCGAAGAAGTTAGAAACCTGAAAAGAGAACAAGAGACTCAAACAGTAAGACTATGTGAAATTGTGGAACAAAAGAAGAAAGTTTAAGATGACAAAGTTATGGTTGATGAAGAAAAAAGAGTGATGAATATAAGACTTGATGAAAGGACACGTGATGTGCAAATGATGAGAAATAATTAGGTTGACATGGTGAATCAACTGTTACTTGTGAATCAAGAGATCAATAGGAAAGACATAGAAATTATGAATTTGAGATCTAAGAATAGTCAATTGAGAGATGAATTGACATCTGAGAAAGAACTTAATGAAAGATTGAACAAACAAAATGAAGCTTTGAATTATTTTGAAAATTTGATGGAAGCATTAAGAAGATCTAAGGACTCTTCTAGATTAGGTCATACCGAACAAGATACATCTTCTAAGAAAGGAGAATCATCTAAGAATGGTGAAAGGAGGAATGCAAATACAAAGAACAACAAGACTATATGCTACCACTTTGGAAAGCTAGGACACACAACAAACATCTACTGAAGCATGAATAGTAAGTGCAATCCTAAACCTAATTTAAATGGTTATTGCTTAATTGTAAGAAGTTTGGACATCAGGCACATGAATGTTGGGCAAAAGAAATTAATGCACCTCCCACACCTAGATTCAATGGGTATTATTATAACTGTCTAAAATTTGGACATAGAGCACAAGATTATAGATCTAATGCTAAACAAAAATGGACATAAAAGATGTAATGAAAAGCACCAAGGAAAGGTAACACCTATAATTGGAATTACAATAGATTGCATAGTTGTCATTACTGTGTTGAGTATGGACATGTTCTATAAAACTGTATAAAGACACATTTCAGAGGAAAATCTAAGAGTTGGATGAATGGAAGCCTAGTATGTTATAATTGTATGAAAATTGGTCATACTAGGAGAGATTGCAAAACAAGGGTACCTGCTCCTACTATTGAGAAGATTAGAGCATAGATGAACAAGACATGAATAAGGAAAGAAGAACCATGCAATAGTGAAGCTACTACAATTGAGGTCACCCAATCTAATGGATCAGCTGATCACACCATCACCAACTAAGCAAAAGAGGTATGTGAGGAGCTGTATTTATATTTCGTATCTTTCATCATCTCCTAACATATAAAAGTGAAAAAGTCTATATTTGCATATGTTAGGATGCATCGGGACACATTTTGAGACATGTGATAAGTAAAGTCAATATGCACTATAGGTGTCGAGAAACAATATTATTGTGCACTAAGACTGAGTTCTCTAATGTATGTCGAGCTGGTATGGCTGACCAAGTAAGTTTTGTTTGATGAACGAGTATGGGTTGAGACCAAGAGGAAAGCAAGTTTTGTGAGCTAGCCAAGGGCAGTTGTATGGCACTCACTCAACGGACAGAACATTTAAGGCTTACCTAATTTTTGACCTTTGGAGTCTATAAAGGAAAGAGCCATTCACTTTTATTCTCACCTTGTGATTAATAATTTCATGGAGTAATTGAGCATTTGCGAACTTGATTTCTGCAAGATTTTTTGAAGATTTCTATTGTGTGTCATCAACAATCTTGAGTGAATAGTGTTAATTTTGATATCGCTGAGGTACTCTGTTCATCATCTTTGAAACCCTATTTTTGGAAATCATGGCCGCAAGTTCTTCTGCAGCAGCTAAGAATATGGAGAAGTTGTTGATGAAAGTTCAATTGGTAAGCAACGACACATGTGCGCCTCCTAATTTATGGTCAATTCCTAAAAGTGCCATCTAGGGTGATCTGATAAGAGCCCTATCATCGATTCCACCTAAGGTACTTATGATTCATGATGTTAGGTCATGTTATATGTGCAAAGTTAGCAAAATTGGAGATAATGAGTTAAGGGAATCCTATAACAAATTGTGTGTAGATGGAGCCCTAAAAGATGAGCATAAACATTTTTTCTGAAAGAGGGTTAACTCGTGTCCTAGATTTCCCAAGGGATTTCAAAATGGAATGGATTAAGATTGTCCTTAGCTGTGTACAAGACATGAACATATGGCTGGATAATGGACCAGTTAGGATTACAAAGGAAATCATCCACAGGGTAACTGGTTATCCAAATGTTAACATGAAGAGAACCATGAGATGTCAGAGTAATGAGGATATAGAAGAAAACACTAAAAAAATTTAGAATAAAAGAGGGATGACAATCTCTACAATAAAGTATTTGGAGCTTGATTTTCTGGTTACGGTTACTGCTCACAAGTTTTATCAGTTGATTCGACTGGACAGTGTCCTATGTATTGCAGTTGACCAGGCTTGGAAGATTGTGAAGAAGGACCATACTTATGACCTTTCTAAGCTTGAAATGACATAGCTAGCTGACAACCTTTCTTCAATATGAAATGAAAAAGAACTCAATGCATAATTTTAGTTCTCTGCTAGTTTGCATGTTTTTCTATATACATAATACATTTCCTACTTTTGGAGATATTGTGTGGAAGACAGACTGACCAATCACACAGTAGATGAATGTGCCTACTAAGAAATTAGGTGGTAACTTTAACAATGTGATGGGAACATATTTTGTTGAATTCAAGAAAAAGATGAGGTTGAGAAGCAAGATTCCCAGGTCACTAGTTGAGAAACACTATGAGGATATTTGTTTCCTAGTGGATATAGATTTTACCTATGTTCAGGTAGTAGTGTCGAGGGTATCATGGATAAGGCCATTATTTTATGAGGTAAACATTGATGAGACATCTAAAGCTATAAAATCTCTACTAGTAGAGGATATTGATGGTTCAGCCTGATGTTTTGGGAATTATGAGGAAGCTAAATCCAAAATTTCTATGGATTTCAAGGCTGGCACTATGGAGAGAAAAGGAAAAATATAGTGAAAGATTTGAAGAAAATGGTTAGAATAGAGAGTGATGAAGAAATATAGGATGCACCTTTGGGTTTATCAATAGGACATGGAGAGGATATGTCTAGTAAAGAAGAGGAAAGTTAACCTGAAGAAGATATCACTGTGAAAGCAAAAGGAATGTAGCCAATAAATTCCAAGGAAACTAAACCAAGCTAAGCCAAACCTAAGGCTACCCCTCTTGTTGCTAACTGACCTAGGATTAGAGAATCAACTATTTCATCTCTTGCAGAGTGAACAAAAGTATACACAAAGAAGAATGCTGGAGAGAACAGTTGAGGCAAAAGAAAACAAGTTGAAACAAAGGTTGTGCCGAGAAAATTTGAGAAAATACCAAGGACAAAACTAATCTTGGAGCAAGAAGATGATTAGGAGAAGACATATACAGATGAACCCAACAACATACCAACAACATCACATAAACCACTGAAAAATATTGATGAGGTATACAAGAACATTAAAAGTATAGCTGGATTAGCAGGATTCAAATTTATTAGGTATGAGAAGGAAAGTATAGTAGACAAGCATAAGATTTAGGAGGCACTATTAGACATGATAGGTACATCCAAGATTACACCTATAGAGATAGGAGACCTTGTCCCTAAAGAACTTTATGATATTTTATCGCAAAAGTGGAAATATGCATTGATGACTTAAAGACAAATAAGGGAAGGGACATTAGCTAAGGTCATTCTTGGATTAACAAAGAAGCAAATGGGAAAATTCATTGAATAGTATCAAAAAAAAATTATTCCCAAACAAAGAGCCTATGCAATTCTAAAAAATGATGTTGAAGGTGTATTCCAACAGAGCACTCAAATTTGGAAGGAAAATTATGGGCTATTAACTAAGAAGGAAGATAAGAAAGGTGAAGGCAACTTAGAAAAGATGGAATTGGAAGAACAGATTGCTACTGATCAGGCAAAGACTCAGATGGAACTGTGAGAGAAAATAGACAAAGTGCAAATTGTAGATCTGATAGTGGTAAGTATCATTTAATTGAAGATAATAGAAATTTGGATGTCGAGGATCAGAATGAGCCAACATACACAGGAAGGCTATCGCCTATTCAAGAAATAGAGGCCGAGACAGACAAAGAAGAGGAATAGGAGGTAACAAATGATAATCCAACTATTTTAGAGGTTGTGAAAACATTTTTTGATAGTGGATATAAGATGGAATAAATTTTAAATAAGCCTACGGAACAAGAGGCTATACAAGTGTTGGTGGATCTACCACACTCTATATCATCTACTCCAACTGGACCTAAAATTTGGAGTATACCTGATCAGTAGGTAATTTTGACTCAGTTGCAGACTGCAATTGAAATTAATACTAACAAAGGAACATATATTGAAGAACCTGAGCCAAGTATCATCTCATTAGATCTCAAGAAGAAGAAGCTAAACAAGAAGAAGTCACCAAGCTTAAATGTCACATTGGATGAAGTTATTGTGATTCCTAAATGGGATGTAGAGAACTTGTCATATGAGAAGATTTAGACTCTTCAAGACCTCTTAAAGAGGAAGAAGACACAAGAGGAAGTGAAGAGGGAGAATAAGTAGAAGCAAGTGCTACATGATATAAAATATATTTTTGTTAAAGCTTTTGACATGGAAGATGAAAATCAGCAAGCACCAATTCTGGAACAATTAGTTCACATTGTGCAGAGAGTTAATAATGAAAACATTGAGGCAAACGAAAATTTGTTGCAATGGTCTGAGAGAAAATTTGAAAACAAAGTCTTGGAGAAGATATCAGAAGAGATTTCTACCAAACAGGTTGAACTTTCTTCTATAGTTAACATTCTTGAGGAAGTTGCAAATAATGTTTATCCTTTGTACAAAAGGTTATGTGATGTAAAATTATTTACAAAGGATAATCAACATCTTATTGAAAATTTTCAATTAGATTTAAAGTCAACAAAGAGCTCATTGAGCATGGATGCTAGTTCTAGCTCCATACATTTTGATAGGTTGACTCATGCACAAAGGAGATTAGCCAAGCTTATGGCTGAAGATGGCCAAATAAGGGCCAAATTGATAACGATTAAGACTAACTTAATACCTCATTTGGAGGTTATTCAGAAAGAACTTACAACTACACCTAA
>MU226914.1:148473-193473 GCA_018584345.1 Thuja plicata | reverse complement strand
GAGGAGGTGTGCATGAATTTGAGAGAAAACTTGCTAACATTCGCCAGCCTCCTATTTGTGTTGGTCAAGTCCTCATTCAGTTTGGCCACTGAATTCTCAAGATTAATAATCTGGAAATTAATTTTTCCAACAAGGCCAGTTCCCACAGCAGATTTAGGGTTCTTTGTCTTGTTATCCGGGCTATAAATTTCCTTACCCACATCGGTCACATTGTCATATTTATCAACTTTCCCCTCTTCTTGGTCTGTATTAGTCTGGTTGTCATCCCTGCTAGGAGACTCAACTGAAACATCATCTTTATCAAAAACTCCTTCATAGCCCATTTCCCTTTCTCTTTGGCAAGCCGAGAAGACTAACGCGTACCGGTGGGTTGAGGGTCAACATTCTAGGGGCAATCTAGGTTAATATAGATCTTTTTGTACCTTTTTGCAGGGTGAGGAGAGTTATCTAGGGTCACGTCATGCTTTCTATCCACACAGGGTGTAGGGGTAGGGAAGATTCCAAAGGAATTAGGGCTAGCAGCAAGGGTAGAGCCACCAATAAAGTGAGAAGGCATGAGAATACCTTGGTTGAGGGAGACCGAGGGTGAAAAATTCTACTGATAAATTTGGGTGATTTCCACAATAGGTGGAGGGCAGAGAGCCCAGTGGAAGTGGTAAATCCAAAAGATAAGTCCCTAGTGAAGGTAAATAGGTTTTTTACCTAGGGAAATAGCCTCATTCACGGTGGCCATAGTATTCTCTAAAGAGTACATAAGGTAAAAAGGCATGGAAATTAGTACTTTATGCCTAAGATGATTAAGAAAAGGAAGATGATAGTTGTAGAACATACCAAACCTGCCCTCCAGGGTGAAATATTTCATGATGAGCTTGCACATCTTCGGCTAGAATTCAGGAATATTGGCCTTACTATAACCCAAATTCTTAGACACTTGTTTGTCATCATTAGCAAAAAATTGGTGAAACTTTGTTTTGGCTTGGGTGTTGGTGGTTTTCTTCCACTTCCTACCCATACTTGCCATACCCATGGCTTTACCAATCACCTCCTTGGTAATCTCAAATGTGATACCATTAATGGTGACTCTTCTCTCGCTCCAACTTTTGGTGAGCTGATGAGAAATCATCTCATCGTGCCCAGCCAAACATTTCATGAAGGGCAGGATCCCACCTTCTTTACAGAAATACATCACCATCGGGTCCAACGACAAATATTCCTCAATTTTGTGTGGTTCAATCCTATGGTAATCCCCTCCCATATTTTTAGAGTAGTTTAGAATGGCCTTCACCCAAGAATTCCACACCCAGTATGAACCGAAACCCTTCTTAGCACAATACCAAAAAAAACCATAACTTACAAAAAGAAATCAGAGCCATTGCGTGAAGTGGAAAAAATTGGGTAATAACTGGGCCTTAAGAATTTATCATTTTGCGTACGAAACCTTCTAAAATAATTGCCTTTAGGCACAAAAATCACTGCCAAGGCCGCCACTAGGGTTAACACATGGGAGCGGCATTGTAACCCATAATTACAATCAAAATAATCTCTGTCATATCTCTTATTAATTACCTTAAATCTCAGATGAATCTAATGCCATAAAAAGACATAATGACACTTTATGAAGGGAGTGACACAAGCAATCCACCTCCTCCACCAAAAATATTTTAGGATCCTACACTCGGTGGCAACGTGGCCTTCCAAATGCGATAACCAGCCAAGCTTAAATGGATATTGCTCTAAGGTCTGCCTTTTAGCGCCCAAATAAGACTTTGATTTTTAAACATTTCAATTGTTGTTGCTTCCACTCATTTCCCACCCAAGTAGGTCCTAGTATTTTTTGGTAACTGATTAGCAACATGACAACCCCTCGGCCGCCATTGAATTAGCGATAGAAATCCCTTCCCTGCAAATGTGCTTTATGGTGAACTCAATAAAGAAAAACAACAACCCCTTAATATCTGACAGGATAGGGTCAACTCGCCAACTGGAAAAGGAGCAAGCACTAGCCACCTCAATAATAATCTTGGAATCCCCCTCGATTTCAATCCTAGAGTAGCCATAGTTAAGGGAGAAATTTAATCCCCATAGGAGCACCATAGCCTCTGCATGGTTAACCGAGTGGTCAACGAGGGGGCTAGCATAATCTACGACCAATCTTCCACATTGAGCTCTTATAATTACCCCTCTAGTCTGTCTGCCACCTCAAGTAGCCCTATAAAAGTTGAGTTTGTACCAGTTTTCTTGAGGTGGGACCAAAATAGTCGCCTTTCTAGCTCTAAGTTTAGAGTTTTCAAATCTGTCAAACCCCTTGCCAAGACCCCAGACCTTATCAATCTTCCAATCAAAGTCAGTTGGAGGGGAAATAGGGCTTTTCTAGCTTCCCACCAGTAGGCTTTCCTGTAAAAGTTTAAAGACACTATAAAAAACATCCTTAGAAGTGAGTTCAGTATCTCTGAAAAATCTTATTGTTGCATTCCTTCTAGATTACCTTGCAGAAAATCATGGGGATTTGGTTCCAAAGGAGTTTGATCAGTGGGTGTTGTGAGGGTGATTTCCATTCAAGGAGAATGTCCTAGATGTTGTAGTTAGACACCCATTGGAGGTTGATTCTTGAGAGAATATCTTGCTAGATCCCAACAACAAATTTGCAGTTGAGCATGATATGATTTGAGCTTTCCTCATCTTTCTTGCATAGGCAACAATGGTTGGCAAGGCTGAAACTATGTTTAACAAGATTGTCAAGCATGAGGTTTTTCCCATGGAGGGTAGTCCACCAAAAAAAGTTGACTTTGGGGATTAATTGAGGCTCATAGACCTTCCTCCAAAAAGAAATATAAACATAGTCATTGATAAGTAGACCATAAGCTGAATTAACAGAGAACCAGCCATGTTGAGTGTGTCTCCAAAGAAATATATCAGGCCTATCAATCATAGGGATGCGAACTGAAAGTAGTAGGTCCCTGAGTTTAGTAGCAAGGGTCTTCAGGTCCAGTCTATACTGGAGATGAGGGAGAAGGTCAATCCACTTTCCATTGGAGATGAAGTTGGAAACCTACAAACCAACAGCAAGGGACATGAAATTCCTCAACTGAGAAAAACAAGAGTTCCCAAGGATGGTATCAGTCAGCCAGGGGTCATCCCAGAATCTAATATCCTTTACATTACCCAATGACCAGATGGCCCCTTTTTCTAAAATAATCCTGCATTTGAGGATATTGTTCTAGATTTTAGAGCCCCCGGAGTGGCCCTATACCATGAAGAGTTTATAGAAGTTCCCCCTACCCAGATACTTAGCCCCCATGATTCTACACCAATCAGCATTTCCCTTTATCATGGTCAAAGCCACCTTAGAAAGTAGAGTTCTATTGAGGTTGCAAATTTTCCTTAGCCCCAGGCCCCCAAGGTTTTGGAGAGACAAACATTGTCCCAAGAGACCAGTGGGAAGAATTTCATTTCCTCAAAACCCAACCAAAGGAAGATACGTTGGATCTTTTCCAGTTTGTCAGCCATGAAGCCAGAGATTTTAAAAATAGACAAATAGTATATAGGAATTCCCTGGAGGGAAGTAGCAAGGAGTTGAAGCTTACCTGCATTACTGAGGAGTTTACCTTTCTAGCCCACCAGTTTCCTTTGGGTTCTTTAAAGGATATATTTCTAGAATTTTTTCTGCACATCTTTGATTGTCAATGGGAGGCCAAGATAAGTAGCAGGAAGTTTGTTATCCTGGAAACCCAAAATATTCGTTATCTTTTTCTGGACTAGTTCCTCAGTGTTGAAGAAGAACATTCAAATTTTGTGATAGTTCATATGTTGACCTGAGGCTGTAGCATAATTGTCTAGTAGTTGCTTCCACTTATCAGCTTCCCTTACGGAGGAGGCCCCAAAGAATAAGGGGTCATCAACAAATTATTGCAGGATAGCAGGTTGCAAAGTGGTGGTCAGCTTAATCCCCACAATCTCTCTTGTATGGTCCATCTCCATCATATTACGGCCAATAACTTTGGAAAGGAGGATGAAGAGGTAAGGAGATAGGGGTCCCCTTGGAGGAGCCCTTTACCAAGGTAAAATTTAGCTCCAGGTTTGCCATTAAATAACACTGAGAATCTCACAATCTCCAAGAAACACTTAATAAGGTCTATGAATTTCTCTGAGAAGCCAAAAGTAGACATGACTTTGAAGAGAAAAGTCCAATGGACTTTGTCATAAGATTTAGAAACATCTAGCTTGAGGGCCATCCCAGCAACCCTGCTACGATCAATGGAGTGGATTATTTCATGTTTGGTGATGGAAGCATCCATAATTTGTCGGCCAAGGACAAATCCTTTCTGATTGGGGATGATGATTTTGTTTAGTAGGGGTTTGATTTGATTAACCATAATTTTGGAAAAGACCTTATACAAAGTATTACAAAGACTGATGGGTCTGAATTCCTCCATGATTTTTGGCTCTGCACACTTGGGGACCAAAAAAATATAAGTGTCATTAAGTTTATTTAAGATTTTTTTACATTTAATGAAATCCCGTGCAACATGAATGACATCATAACAAACAATATCCCAATACTCCTGGAAGAAAGCGGGGGGGGGAAACCATCTAGACTAGGGGCTTTGTTGGCTCCCATGGAGAAGACCTAGTTATGAAACTCCTCATTAGTGACCCTCGACAATAGCATGTCATTATCCTCATCCATGATGTCCCTTGGTAGCTGTACAATGAGATTTTTCTGGAGGGAAACACGGTCCCTAGGAGAAGAATTGGTTAAGGATCTAGAGAAGTAATCAGTGGCTAGCCCTCCAAGTTAGATAGGGTTTGAGATCTCTTGTCCTCCAGGGTTTTGAAGTTTTTTGATGGAGATCCTTTTTTATACTTACATCCCGATTGATGGAAGAAAGTAGTGTTACGATCCCCCTCCTTCAACCATAGGACCCCAAATATTTGTTTCCAGAAAAATTCTTCATTAGCAAGAGTTTCTTTCTAGTTTTTCCTAGTGTTTTCTTCCTCCAAGTGAAAATCCCCTGATAGATCACCCCTTGCCATTTTCTGTTGCAGAGAATCAAGTTTCTCATTTAGCACCTTTTTAGTATGGAAAATGTCACCAAAGGTGAATTTACTCCAACCTTTAACGTCCTCTTTGATAAGCTCAAGATTGGAAGCAACCCTAAACATAGACGATCCTTTGACCGGAATGGACCACCAATGTTGAACCTTGTCACAAAAGCCAGGGTGAGAGGCCCACATAATCTCATATCTGAAGGGAGTAGGGTAGTGGTATTAAACATCCACCCATTTGAGAAGAAGAGGGTTATGGTCCGATGTCATTCTAGGGAGGGCAGGCAAGGAAGAGGTAGCTCCAGTAAGACCCAATCCAAGTGGACCTATATGAGGTGGTTACCTTTCCTTTTGTTAGTCCATGTGAAGGGGTTTCCTCTTAGCTCAACATCATAAATACCACACTCTCCCAAAAAGTTGGAGAGATCTCCCATGTTGTCATAATAGTCCAAGATGCCCCCGTACTTCTCAGAAGGAAACATGGAAGAGTTGAAGTCTCCCACAACCATGAGCTTGGAATCTTGAAGATTCAAGAGGGGTATCTTTATCTCATCCCAAATCCTATTTCTTCCATGTTGGGTATTGGGAGCATAAATGTTAAGACATAGCCAGGTCTCCAGTAGGGAAGTGAAGGCCACAGCCAGGTCGTTGTGGGAAAAACTATGAGCATCACCATTGACCTTGAAAGGGCTCCAGAGGGTGGAAATACCTTCTGAAGCTCCTTGAGCCTTAGAGTATAAAAAATTATCCCCAGGCCATAGCCTTCCCACCAACACCTAAAATTTAACTTGAGACATTTTAACATCTTGAATTAACAAAATGTCAATTTTATAATAAAAAATATACTCTTTGACAGCTAGTTATTTATGGGGATTATTGAGTCCCCTAATGTTCCATGATAGAAAAATAATTTCTTACCTTTCTGGTTTAGGTCTAGGGTTTGTTCTCTTCTTGCAACAATCTCCTTTATCATGCTCCTCTATCTTCTAGCTCTGTCTGTCAGCCATCCTAGTTTGGTTTCTACTCCCACATCCACTCTCTTTTACCGAGTCTTCTTTTATTTTGTTTTCCATTATAAATCATCAGTCATCGGGGTTCCCAAGGGTGTGGAGCATCCCAGAGCCATTGGGGAACCCAAGGCTAAGGGGTTGAGAAAAAATTCCACCACTAGAGGGGATGAAGGGCCTCCAGATGTGGAATTTGTGAGCACTCAAACACTAAGTTTTGTCTGGACAAGTGCTAAACCTAGGCTAGAACTTTGTGGAGTCTCCAGTCCTAGGTTGATGATATCCAAGTTTCTTACCTCATGCAATGGGGCTACAGGAGTAGGGGCACTGCATTGCTTGGTCTCCTCTACTATGGCATTCTCCTGCATAATACTCGCAGGTATTTCACCCTCTTCTAGACCAAACATGTCATCCGCCAACCCAGAAGTGGAATCATAGCCCTGAGTCACAGACCCTTCAACCTTCTTTACACTTGGAGTGTCCCCTATTAGGGGAGAGGAGAGCGGTCCCAAGGGTAAATGGGTGGTAATCTCAAAATCTTGCATTACCAAAACAATTTGTTTTAGCTTAAGTTCAGGCCTCTTAGGGGCCTTGGAGTCCTTCCTTGTGTGGCCCTCTGAGTTGCAGCATTTAGGGAAGAGGGTAGCATTCTCATAGACAATACCTTGTGTCCATTTACCCAGCTTAGACTTAAGGACAATAGAGTTTGGGAGAGTCTTATTTATAGGCACATTCACATAGAAACAAGCCAAAAAAAGTTAGGATTTAGAGAGGGTTACTAGATCCACTAAAATTTACTGTCCAAAGGAGTTTCCAATCAATCTAAACACTTTTTCATCCTAAAAATTGAGAGGCAAACTAGGGAGGCAGACCCAAAAAGGTGCCAACCTCCTGAGGTTTGCAGAAGGGTCAAAACCTAGTTTCCATTTACCTAGAGTGAGGAGGTGTTTTCCATAGAGCCAAGATCTAGAGAGGATGAAAGAGAGTTCCTCTATAGCTGTGAACCGAAAGAGAAAGATTCCTTTGAGCATAGATGACACCACAGCACTCCCCTTCAGCTTCCATTGGTTTCCAACCCATTTACGAACCATGTCAATATAGGGGCGGAAGTTGAAGAAGCATCCACCCAAAGCTAGGTTAAGCTCTTCCATGTTCTTTTTGACAACTGAGTCAGGGAGAGTGATCTCTGTACCTTCCTCCATTAGGATAGTGAGCGTTAGGGTGGGGTCTGATTTCACCTGGGTCCCAATCAACACACCTTTCTAGTCAGCGTTGGGAGTAGGATGTGGCAGGGAATCTGAAGTATGTGTCCCAAAATCAAAGATCAAGTCAGGATTAGGGTCACTAGGTTGGTGGGGAGGTTCCCCCCAACAATTTCGTCCATGACAGAAGTTCAAAAGGAGCTTTTGGGCGGAAAAGTTACAGACGACTTTTTTCACAACTACTGGATTCTATTGTTAATAATTGGTTTAAATAGAATGGTTAGTTAATTGAGTTGTTATGACATTATTACATTTATATGAATAAAATTATAAAGTTAGCCTTCAATATTACTATAGGGATTTTATATATTGGAATGATAATTGGATTTAATTTCCAATCAAATTAAATATTAAGTTGTTCAGTAAGATTTAATAGGCTTAATTTAATAAGTAGATTAAATATTATATCTTTGAATTTGAGTAGACAAGATGGTAATATTAATGTATTATTTTATGTAATCTCTTAAATGCATTTATTTAAGTAATAATTTAATTAATAATGATTCCTTCTATAAACCTAGATGAACTCTATTCAAACTGAAGTTACTAAGCAAGGTTAATGTTATAGATTGATGATAAGGATGATGTACAATTTTACGCCTAATGGATTAAACATAGTCAAGCTTAATAAAATAATATCCACTTGAACCTGTTTAAGGTTCTCAAAAAATTAATATAAGATGTATCACCACCTATTTAATCAAGTGCAAGACAGGTCAATGAGAAAATGTAGATAAATTTAAGTCATTTAAAAAAAATTATTGGTGCGTTTTTGCCCAACTTTTGGGCATGACAAAGGCTATCCCTACTAGAAGAGCTACAAGAAAAGTGGTGGTAGATTTTATTATGGAGAATATTATTAGAATATTTGGGTTCTCTGAGAAAATAGTAGTTGATAATGATGTGTTTCAGGTTTGATTAATTGAATGCATTCTATCAAAAATATGAGATTTGGATATCTTAGTCTTCTTCGTACCCATAGGGAAATGACCAAGCCTAATAAAGAAATAAAAAATTGGTCTAAATCATCAAAAGAGTCCTAGAATAAAATAAGAAGGCTTCAGATTCCAAGCTAAGATTTTCATTATGGGATGATAGGGTAACTATAAAAAATGCAATTGGATGTGCACCTTTTAACCTTGTACATGGAATTCATGCTACATTTCAACAAAATAAATTAATGCATATGTATAATTCTATGTAGGTTTATTATGAATTAGATGATTAAATGAGAATGAGGATAAATGATCTAATGCAGCTAGGTGAGAGAAGAAGATTAACACATGCAAGACATGCAAAACTACAGCTACGAGTTTCAAACTTATACCACACAAATACCACTATAAGAAATTTTAAAGTGGATTACATGGTCCTCATGTGGAATTCCATATAGTTAGAAAAGGGTATACATAGAAAACTTGACCCTATCCTATTAGTCACATACATTATTGACAATAATTTAGGGGAATACTCATATTTGTTGAAAGACTTGGCTGAAGATACTCTAGAATTACTAGTTCGTGGATAATTTTTGGAGCATTATTTATCTTTGAATAATGAAATATATACATGAATATTAGATAGGTTGTATATAT
Source organism: Thuja plicata (assembly GCA_018584345.1). Classification (NCBI taxonomy): domain Eukaryota; kingdom Viridiplantae; phylum Streptophyta; class Pinopsida; order Cupressales; family Cupressaceae; genus Thuja; species Thuja plicata. The sequence continues at coordinate 184,563 of MU226914.1, read as the reverse complement.
GAAAATAGGTTTGCAAATTTTTTTTAGGTTGACATTTTGTGCTCTATAATTTTGGTGCAGGAGCACCCTAAGGTCTTTAAAAGAACTTTTTAGTCTTTTTTTCTTTTAGGTTGGTTTGGCCAACAATAAGTTAATAAGTAATATGATGTAAAGTCCCAAGTGTGTCTAAGGTGTGACTAGGGTTAGTAGTGATTAGGGTTTAGTAGTTGTTGAGGTCAAGTTTCATATATGGGTCTATATCCTTAGAAGTCAACCAAAAGGTCAAAGGGTTGACCAAAACTCAAAAATGGAGTGGCATTCAAGGTATTAATGTTTTTAAGTTTTTTAAGGTCATATGATAAGTTTTAGGACCAATTTGGGCCATTGGAAGTGATAAAATGTCATTTTGTCAAAAGATGTAAAACTTGTCACGATAACTTTTGCAACTTTGCAAAGTTGTGATGTCAACATTTCCTAGTTTTTAGGAATTGGCTCTAATTATGCCCAAATACCAACTTGAGGGTCTAGACATGTCGTAATATGATATATAATGTGTAACAAACCCTAAAGTGACAGTTAGAGTTCATTGTGTACGGACTGTGTGTTGAGAAGTAAGGGTTTACACTATATTTTGTAGACAGAGCCATCATCCAATACTTTAATGGAATGAATTAATGCATTGAGAGTGTTTTGTGTGTTATGTTCTTATTATTTTTGGTGTTTTTTTGATCATTTAATCTCATTGGTTAAAATTTTGTAAGTTATTTGGGTTTTACTGGTTCACTGTCCAGTTTTGGACCAGTCATGTAAATAATGGCTTTCCTTGGAGTTCTCGTGGTCCAAAGTCTTATGAGAACTTGGAATCAAGTAAATCCTTGTATATAAATTGTACATATGGTGTGTGTGTGTGTGTGTGTGTGTGTGTGTGTGTGTGTGTGTGTGTAGGGAGGACATGAGAACATTCAGGCCCTAGGCGAGTACTTGTTATTCTGGCTAGGGGTACTGAATAGAGCAGAGGCAATAAAGATTGCTTGGTGATTGGTGTGGACCAATAATTGGTAGAGGAGTGTAAGGGAATGTATTATAGACATGTTGATGGAATGAGTAGAGAAGAGGCGGTTGTGAGTGCATTTAGTGAAAGCCAAGAAGTGAAACCAATTGGCATGCCCTAAAAACCTTTAATTTTTGGGGTTCAGTGAAAGTCCAGTGTATCGACAAGGTGGGGAACTAAGACATAGTAAATATTTAAGCCTAGGAAAAAACCACAAGGAATATGTAATTATTTCCCAAGGGTGTTAAAGGATTTTGAGAGTAAATCCACTTTTTCATTATTTAGGAGGGCTAGTTAGGCCTAAAAGGCTACAAAGCGTTAAGCACTAGAAATCCTGAACCTGATTGAAACTAGGGTGAAAGGTCCATAAGATTGGATCTACGTGAGTTGAAAGAGACCTAAACAAGGTTAGGAATCCCATTCCATAGAAGATATCCTATATGAGGGAGTAAGTGATCAAGACAAGCCAGGGATGAGAAGAGCTATAGAGAAGGATCTAGTGTGAATTTGAACTTGTTGGAGAGATCCTAGTGAGTTAGAGGAAAAGATAGGAATCCTCTAGTTAGGGTGGTGATAGGAACCCTAAGAAAGACCAAGAGAAGGTCTAGTAGAGAGAAAGAAAGCTCTAGGAGTGGGAGCTCTCCATCAAATTGGTATCAAATCCATTGAAAGGCTTGGGATTTGATTGGTGTATGTCAGAAAGGAGTGAATCCATAGGTGAGAAAATCATGGTGACTAATGCTGAATTGGAAAGCAACTTGTCAGAGAAAAAAGACAAGAATAGGATTCTTGAAGAAGAAATGGAAGAAATGAAGATAAGTATGGCAAAGGTTTTAGATACAACCAATGTGATGAAGGAAAAGATGAGTGAAGATAAAGAAAAGGGGAAGAAACTAGTAGAGGAGGAGATAGAACTAGAGCTTGACCCTTCTCTACTTGAGGAACCATTTGTTAAGGCACTCAAATGATTGAGTGTAAAGGATCTAGAAGGCATTCCAGTGTTCTTTCATAATATGGATGCATAGATGGTTATGGAATGGATTGAAGGCATGGAGAACCACTTTGAATGTGATGGAATCACAGAAGAACAGAAGGTAAAGATAGCCAAGTCTAGGCTAAGAGGACAAGAACTCACATGGTGGAGGTTTCTTCAAGAAGAAAGGGAGAAAGAGGGTGAGAATCCCATAGAAAATTGGAAATCAAGAATGGGAAAGGTGTAGGAGAACTACCTTTCATAAGACTATGACATAAAGTTACACAATAAAAGGTGAAACCTTAGGCAAAAGGATCTAGATGTGCCATCATATACAGAAGAATTTCAGAAGCTTTTTCTTAGATCAAGAATACAAGAGACAAAGAGCATCAAGGTTGCCCAGTACCTTAATGGATTAAGCTGGAATATACAAGAATAACTTAGTCTCTTTACCCTAACTTCCATTCATTGTTGTTTCCAAATGGCTTTGAAAGTGGAAGGGAAAATTAGAAAGAAACAAGACTCTAACTCTAGAGGAAGAGGAAGGGGTAGAGACAATAGAGGTGGCCATAGAGGAGGTTAAAGTGGATGATGCAATGATAGTAGGAGCCAAGGTGACTCCAGATATAAAGAGAAAGGACATGAGTCAAGAAATAGAGGTGGATACAATAGAGAAAGTGGTTCAGAGGAAGATCATGGCATTTTGGAATAAGTTCTCACTTTTATTCCATGAAATGCTACAATTGTGCACAATTAGGGCACCCTAAATATAGATGCCCTGACAAAACATCAACTTCACAAGGAGAGAAAAATATTGCCTATGTCAAAGAAGAGGACTATTCTAAACAATCAGAGGTGAGTTTAGATTCAGAGAAGGGAGAACATCTCATGTTGAGAAGAATCTTGATCAAGACACCCACCAAAGATGAACATAAGAAGAGAAGGGATCTTTTTGAAAGTCAAGTGCAAGATATTGGGGAAAGTGTTCAAAGTTATGATTGATTCAAGGTCCACAAATAATATTATATCTGAGGAGGCAGTAGAGAAGTTAAAACTCACAAGGATTCCAGATGCGTGTCCCTATAAAGTTACATGGTTAAACAAGGGGAAACATATACTAGTAAATGAGAAAGTGTGGGTAGAATTCACCATTGGAAAGTATCAAAAAAAGATAATTTGTGATGTGTTTCCAATGGATTCATGTCATTTGTTTCTTGGTAGACCATGGAAGTATGATAGGGAATCTGTTTATAATGGGAAAGAGAACAAGTACTCCTTCAATAAAAATGGGGTAACTTTCAAAATTTAGTCTTTGATAGAGGAAGACATAGTGGAGAAGACATAATCCAGTACAATTTTGATGAGTGGAAAGGAGTTCCTAAGGGATATGAAAGAGGAAGGAGTTGGATATGCAATAATGCTAAATCCAAAGGAGGAGGAGACTCATAAGATAGCACCTATGCCAAAGGAAGTGAAACAATTATTGGATCAGTTAAAGGACATAATATGTGATGGTATGGTGTAGAGAACCTCACTTTTTTATGTGTTTGGTGTGTTTTAGGGTTAGGTTAGGTGTTTGGTGTGAGTTAAAATAAGGTCCACTAGGCTGGATCTAATTTGGTTCATCTCCATGTTTGTAAGAGCCAAATGAGCTCATAAAGGATATTATGGTCAATTTGGCCTAAAAAGGGAAAAAATTCTATTTTTCTGTAGTTTGGGTTTAGTGTGTGTTTCTTAGGACCCTAAATCTCCTAACTAGGGTCATAGAAGTCAACTCCAACCATCGAGTTGACAAAAAGAGTCAAATTGCACAAAATGTAAGAAGTTTCTAGCAAATTTGAAAGTTCCTCGAGAAACTTTAGCAACTTCTTGACAAGAAGTTGCAAAATGAATTTAGAGTGGTTGTAACAACTCATTCATGGTATATGAGCATGGATTTTATGATTTTGAGAGGTTAATGAAGTTTTAGATTGTAGAAATTGTTCTGTGTACTTTTGTACGGATTCTTTTGACTGTATTATTTTAATTCATAGTGCTTTTTGCATCTTGTATGGATATGTATGGATTGGGAAAGGAGATTGAACCTCATGGGGGTGTAGTGTTTCAAGATAGATTTATTTTTCATACTTTAGTTTTCTTTGAAGTTATAGGAGTAGAGAGTTACAATAGATTTAAGGTCACTAGTCTGTAATTCCCATTTGCAGAGTCACAGTGCCAAAAAAGGCTCTAGCCTAAGCATCCACCAGTGGAAATGGCTGAAACCATAGGTGATGGAGGGTTAGAGTCTATATATAATCTTTTTGTTTTAATTTTTTTTTTTGCGATGAAGTTTCTAGACCAAGAGTGAAGCCCTATCGCTGAGTGTTAGGAATAGGTGAGACTGGATAGGGTGAAGTTGGATTTGGTTTGAGCACCCATTATCTTAGGGAAAAGACCTAAAGGCATTTACAGAAGACATATAAATTCTCCTTGAAGGATCCAAAGGTGGGAGGAGGTGAAATGAATTTGGCAGACCAATTTGGTGGCAATTGATCAAGACTGGACTAGAGGCCTAATTAATAGGCTGAAAACTAGGGCCTGGTGGAAACTTGTGTTCTGGGTGCATCCAGAGGTCAATATTTTGGATTCTGATAGGGATGATGGATACCTTGAATATTTTCAAGGTCTTCTATGGATTTTTTTGTAATATTTTGTAGCTTTAGCCCAAAAACAGTGAAATTTGACCTCCTAGGAAACAAGCCAATTAGGCCTCCTAGAGAATTTGATACCAATTGGATTAGTAAAGTATCCAAAAGTGTGGAAAAGGGTTATAAATAAATTTTAATGGGCCAAGAACATATAAAATAATCTAAGGGGATGTATGGGAAGATACTAAGAAAGGGTTTTGGATTCTAGGGGGAAATCTAGTGAAGAAACCTAGGAAATCGAAGAACTAGTTGGACTAGTTGAACCTAGGAATATTGGAGTCTTCAACAAATCAACTGTACCTTGGATCAGAAGTTGATAGTGAGGGAGTTGGAGATAAAAATTATAGAATAAAACAAGGAGAGGTAACCATTGGATGGCTAGAAGAGATTAGGAGCACTTAGGGGAAATAAATCGATAGAACCCTAAACCGTCTACATTAGAGTGGTATTAGAGACAGAAACTATTGAAGTTTGTGTATGTCTGAAGGAGAGGAGAGTCAAGAGGTTGAAATAATTCCTCCTAAGGCAATGAGTAGAGATTCCATTGTGGAAATGGTTCATGGCATCTTGGAGAAGGCTAGTGTGTCAGAAACATGGAGTAAGAAGAAAGTAACTGAATGTAGAGATGAGAGTGATGATGAAGAGACTGAGAATTAGTCAGGAGAGTCTAAAGGAAAAGAAGTGGAGATGGATAAAGACCAAAAGGTATTCTTGGATGCATTTAAGTCAATCAAAAAAGATAGCATTGAACACATACCATACTATTTTGGTAGCTTGAATGGTGAACAATTGTTGGATTGGATAGAGACAATAGATAATCAGTTTGACTATAAAGAAGTGGCAAAGGAGAAGAGGGTCAGCTATGCCAACGTTGGACTCAAAGGATCTGCATTGGTGTGGTGGAACATGATGTAGGATGATAGGGTAACAAATGAAAAGAAGAACATAGTTTCTTGGGAGAGGATGAAGATCAGATTGAGGGAACAATTATTGCCTACTGACTATGAGATTCAGATGTATCAAAAGTTGCAAAACTTGAGACAAATAGAGATGATAGTAAGTGCCTACATTGAGGAGTTCCACAAACTGGGCCTAAGGTATAGAAGAAAATAATAATAAATGAAGAAGGTAGAAAGGTATCTCAATTAGTTGAGGAAAGGGATACAAGATGAAATTAGTATGATGGCTCCTGATAGTATGCACAAGTGTTTTTAGTTAGATTTCAGATCAGAGGATGAGGCTAGAAGGAGAAATGAATTCCATCAAAGAGGAAGGGTTGGTAACAATAATAGAGGATTCAGAGACAGGAGTAGTTTTGGTAGAGGAAAAATCCCAAATAGACAAGAGGAGAATCGATCTATGGATAACAGTGGGGGAAATAATTTTAGAGGGTCATTTCAAAGAGGAGGATATAGAGGAAGGGGACCACCAAGAGGTAGATTTTAGTCCCCGGGAAGATCTAATTCAGTCTTCACTAGCAGATGTTATAATTGCAATCAAGTGGGTCATACAATGGGGAGATGTCCTGAAAAGGCTACCTCATCTTCTATGGGAGATAGAATAAATTAGTTGGTACAAGAGGATGATACAAAAAGTGTCACTTCTCCCATTTCCAAGGTTGGGCCAGTTATGAATGGAGAGAATCTAATATTGAGAAGGAATTTTTTTAAAGTACCTAATACCATAGAGCCACCTCAAATAAATAATTTCTTTAAGAAAACTTGTAGGTCTCATGGGAAGATTTCCAAAGTGATAGTGGACTCTAGATCCAGTGAGAATATAGTATCTACAGAGATGGTGGAAAAATTGAAACTTAGAAGGATACCTCATACCACACCCTATAAATTTTCATGGTTAAGAAAGGGACAACAAATAGTGGTAGATGAACAAACCATGGTGGAGTTTGAAATAGGTGAGTATAAGGACAAGGTCCTATGTGACATATTACCCAAGGATGCATGTCATCTTCTTTTAGGATTTCCATGGAATTATGATGTGAAGGCTATCCATGATGAAGAAAAGAACAACTATGTAATCACAAAGATAGGGAAGAAGTTTCAAATGGATCCATTGCAGGAACCTAATGAGGAGAAGCATGTGGGAACCAGTGTAATGCTCTTGAGTGGAAAGGAGTTCCTAAAAGCTATGAAGAAGGAGAAAGGAGTATATTGTGCAGTGATAGTGAAGCCAAAGGAAGAGACCAAGGAGAAATCCAACATGCCACCAGTGGTATAAGAATCACTGGAAAGGTATCATGACATAGTGGATAATGATTTTCCAAGTGCATTACCACCCATGAGGGATGTGAGTCATCAGATAGACCTCATACCTAGAGAAAATTTGTTGGAGAAAGGACTAATAAGGAAGAGTTTGAGTCCTTGTGTTGTGCCAAATGCCCTTGAACCTAAGAAGGATGGAAAATGGAGGATGTGTATGGAATCTAGGGCTATAAACAAGATTACAATCAAATATAGATTCTCAATGCCCTAGATTGAGGATTTCATGGACAATTTGGGAGGTTCATGTTATTTCCCCAAGGTGGATTTGAATTCAAGGTATCTCCAAATTAGAGTTAGGCCTAGTGATGAGTGGAATATAGCCTTCAAGACCAATGAAGGGCCGTATGAGTGGGTAGTAATGCCCTTTGGCCTAACTAATGCACCTAGCACATTCATGATACTCATGAATGAAGTGCCAGAAGATTCTATTGGTAAGTTTGTAATAGTATATATTGATGACATTTTGATATTTAGCAGGTCCAAGGAGGAGAATATGAAGAATTTGGAGATGGTCTTGAGAAGGCTACATCAAGAGAAGTTGATGATCAATCAAGAAAAGTGCAAGTTCCTAAAAACTCAATTAGTTTATCTTGGTTTTGTGGTTGCTAATGGATGTATAAAGATGGACCCTGATAAGGTTACATCAATTTTGGAATGGCCTACACCTACGTCCATAGGGGATGTTAGGAGTTTTCATGGATTGGCCTCCTACTATAGGAAATTTGTAAGAAATTTTAGTCATGTATGTGCCCCTATCCTCAACACTATCAAAGGAGGGATCAAATGTCAGTTTAAGTGGACTATAGAAGAAGAATAAGGATTTGAAATGTTGAAAAAGAGGATAGTAGAATTACCTACACTTAGCTTCCCCATTTTCAATTAGATATTTGTGGTGGAGTGTGATTTTAGCAAGCTAGCCATTGGAGCAGTGTTAAGCCAAGAGGGACACCCTTTGGCATTCTTCTCAGAGAAGTTAAATGAGGCCAAACAAAAGTACTCCACCTATGATTTGGAGTTGTATGCTATGGTAAAAGCCCTTAAAAAATGGAGACACTATCTCCTGCCAAGGGAATTTGTGGTCTACACTGATAACCATGCCCTAAGTTTCTAGAATGGGCAAGAAAAATTGAATCAGAGGCACCTAAAGTTGGTAGAATCTCTGCAAGCATACACATTTGTCATCAAACATAAGAAATGGGTTAGAAACAAGGTTTCAGATGCTCTTAGCTGAGGAGTATTAACTATACAGGAGATACACTTGCAGAGTGTGGGGATGAATGACTTGAAAGACCTCTACAAATAGGATAATGACTTCAAAGATTCCTATGAGGCAGGTGTAAAGTTACAACATGGATTCAAGGTGGAATTCTCTAAGTTTATGTTGCTGGAAGCACTATTGTTTAAAGGACACCTCATGTGTATACCTCAGTGTTCAATGAGGGAGAAAATTGTGAAAGAGAAACACCAAGGAAGCTTGGGAGGCCACTTTGGAGTGGATAAAACACTGGAGAAAGTGAATAGGAAGTACTATTATCCTAAGTTATAGTCAGATGTTTAGGAAATTTTTAGAGCAATGTCAGATTTGTCAGAGGACTAAAGGAAAAAGTAGTAACAGTGGATTGTATCAACCCCTATCCATACCCCAAAGGCCTTGGGAGTGCCTAAGTATAGACTTTGTAATGGGGTTACCGAAGACAACAAGGGATCATGACAGTGTGTTTGTTGTGGTGGACCATTTTAGCAAAATGACTCACTTCAGTCCATGTAAGAAAACCAATGGTGCTTCCCAAATTGCAAGTCTATTATTTAGAGACATTGTAGGGATCCATGGATTTCCAATGAAGATAGTAAATGATAAAGATAATAAGTTTGTGGGTCACTTTTGGAGGACCCTTTGGAAGATTCTAGGTACAAAATTGTCTTTCTCTTTAGCCTACCATCCATAGTCAGATGGACAAAAAAAGGTAGTAAATAGGTAACTTGGGAACTTGCTAAGATACTTGACTAAGAAACATAGGCACTCATGGGATCACACCATAAGGCAGGAATAATTTTCCTATAATGACTCCATTAATAGGAGTACTGGTAAAAGCCCTTTTGAGATAGTATATGGGGTCAATCCTAGAGGGATCCTCAAGTTGAGAGATCTCATTTTGAAGGACAAACAAAGTTCCCAAGGGGAGTCATTTGTAGAACAGATGAAGGAGATTCATGAACAAGTCAACAAGACTCTACAAAAGCAAGTGGAGAAGTATAAGTCCAACATAGATCAGACAAGAAGGGATTTGCAATTCAAGTTTGGGGACTTAGTACTTTCTTATCTCAAAAAGGAAATACTACCCAAGGGATAGCCTACCAAGTTACTCATGAAGAAGATATGACCCTTGAAGATATTGTACAAGTATGGAAATAATGCATATGAAGTGGAATTGCCTCCTAGTTTGGGAATTTCACTAATCTTTAATGTAACTGACATGTATCCCTATAAGGGACCATCTCTAGACACAGGTCAAACCATTCTTACAGATTTAGGAGATGATGATTGGGTAAAAGAATTGCCTACCCCAATCCCACTATAATTTGACAGTATACTGGATTGTAAGGTGATCAAGAAGAAAAGGAAGGGTACCTACAAGGATTACTTCATCAAGTTGTAGAGACTACGTTAAGCTAAGGCCACTTGTATGATAGAGGCAAACATTCTAAAGCATGGGGTCACCATTGAAGACCTCCTAACTCATGGGAATTGAGCTCTTTATCCCAGGGGAGTATGGTGCAAAGAACCTCCCTTTTTTATGTGTTTGTTTTCTTTTAGGGTTAGGTTATGTGTTTGGGGTGAGTGACCATAAGTTCCACTAGGTTGGATCCAATTTGGTTCATCTCCATGTCTGTAAGAGCCAAATGAGCTCATAAAGGATATTGTGGTCAATTTGGCCTAAAAATGGAAAACAAAAGTGCTATTTTTGCATATTTTGGGTTTAGTGTGTGTCTTAGGACCCTAAATGTCCTAACTAGGGTCATAGAAGTCAACCAAAACCATCGAGTTGACAAATAGAGTCAAATTATGCAAAATGCCAAAATTTGCTAGCAACTTTGAAAGTTGCTCGAGCAACTTTTGGAACTTCTTAACAAGAAGTTGAAAAATGAAGTTAGAGAGGTTGTAACTAGTAATTCTCGGTATATGAGCATGGATTTGATGATTTTGAGAGGTTAATGAAGTTTTGGATTGCAGAAGTTGTTTTGTGTACTTCTATACGGATGCTTTTGACTGTGTTTTGTAATTCACAGTGCTTTCTACATTCTGTACGGATGTGTATGGATTTGGAAAGGAGATCAGACCCCATGGGGGTGTATTATTTCAAGATATCTTTATTTTTCATAATTTATTTTTCTTTGAGGTTATAGGAGTAGAGAGTTATAGTAGATTTAAGGTCACTGGTCTATAATTCCCATTTGCAGAGTTACACTGCCAAAAATGGCTCTAACCTAAGAATCCACCATTGGAAATGGATGAAACCATAGGGGATGGAGGGTTAGAGTCTTTATATAAGCTTTTTTTTCATTTTTGTTGTTTCAATGAAGTTTATAGACCAAGAGTGAAGCCCTATGCCTGACTGTTAGCAACAAGTGAGCCTAGATAGGGTGAAGTTGGATTTGGTTTGAGCACCCATGATCTTGGGGAAACAACCTAGAGGAATTTATAGAAGCCCTAGAGAGTCTCCTTAAAGGATCCAATGGTGATAGGAGGTGAAACTAAGTTTTAAGACCAATTTGGTGGCAATTGATGAAGACTAGACCAGAGGCCTAATTAATAGGCTGAAAACAACGACCTGGTGGAAACTAGGGTTGTGGGCGCATCCAGAGGTCAGGATTTTGGATCCTGATAGGGATGATGGATACCTTGAATATTTTTAAGGTCTTCTTTGGATTGTTTTGGAAGATTTGGGAGTTTTATCCCAAAAATAATGAAATTTGACTTACTAGGAAACAAGCCAATTAGGCCTCCTAGTGAATTTGATACCAATTGGATTGGTAAAGTATCCAGAAGTGTCGGAAAGGGTTCTAAATAAATTTTAATGGGTGAAGAAAATAGACAAGAGTCTAAGGGGATGTATGGGAAGATCCTAAGATGGGGTTTGTGATTATAGGGGGAAATCTAGTGAAGAAACCTAGGAAATTGAAGAACTAGTTGGACTAGTTGAACCTAGGAGTATTGGAATCTTCAACAAATCAACTATACCTTGGAGGAGAACTTGATAGTGAGGGTCTTGGAGATCCACATTGGATAAGAACACAAGGAGAGGTAACCATTGGATTTTTGGAAGATATTAGGAGCACTTTGGGGAAATAAATCACTAGAACCATAAACCCTCAGCATTAGGGTACACCAGCTATACTACCACCAAAAAGGGAGATAAGTCATCAGATTGACTTTGTGCCAGGAGAATATTTTCCAAACAAGACTGCATATAAAATGACACCAGAGAAAAACAAGGAGATAGCCAGGAAAGTACAAGAACTTTTGGACCAAGGGCTTATTATAAGTAGAATAATCCCATGTGTTGTTGGCTCCTAAGAAGGGAGGTAAGTGAAGGATGTTTATTGCTTCTAGAGAAATTAATAGGATAACTATTAGATATAGATTTCCTATTCCTAGAATAGAAGACTTACTGAATTGTTTGGTGGGTGCTAAGTTCTTCTCTAAAATTGATTCAAAGAGTGGGTATTACCAAATTAGGATGAAAGAAGGTGATGAGTGGAAGTCAGCCTTTACGACTACATAGGGCTTGTATGACTGGTTAGTTATGCCCTTTGGGCTTACCAATGCACCTAGTTCTTTTATGAGGGTGATGAATGAAGTTTTTAAAGACTATATAGGTTTATTTGTATTTTTATATGTAGATGACATCCTCATTTTTAGCAAGACAAAGGAGGATCATTTGAAACACTTGGAGTTAGTTTTGAAAAGGTTGCAGGAAGAAAAGCTCACCATCAATCTTAATATGATTGAGTTTATGAAGGAAGAACTAGTCTACGTAGGATTTGTAGTTTCCCAAGGTGACTTGAAGATGGATAAGGACAAAGTAGAGGCCATATTGAACTGGCCTACTCCTAAGAAAAGGACTGGAGTTAGGAGCTTCCATGGTTTAGCCCAATTCTATAGGAAGTTTATTAGAAGATTCAGTGAAATCTGTGATCCAGTCCTAGAGACCATTAAAGGAGGTTTGAAAACCAAATTTGTATGGACCAAGGGAGATAATGAGGGGTTTGAAAGGTTGAAGAAAGAAGTAGCCACTCAACCTATATTGTTGTTACCCAGTTTTGACAAACCTTTCATAGTAGAGTGTGATGCAAGAAACATAGTAGTGGGGGCTGTCATAAGTCAAGAAGGTAGGCCTGTGGTATTTTTTAGTGAGGGATTGAATGAGTCAAAGTCTAGGTACTCTTCCTATGACTTGAAGCTATATGTTCTTGTACAAGTCCTAAAGAAATGGAGGCAATATTTATTTCCTAAAGATTTTTTTGTCTTTATAGATAACCAAGCATTGAGTCATATCAATACTCAAGACAAGCTTAGCTTGAGACACATCAAATGGATGAATTTTTTGCAGTCATACACCTTCACTATCAAGCATAAGAAGGGGGTAAAAAATAAAGTTGTAGATTCCCTTAGTAGAAGGATGCTTACAATAAAAGAGATTCAATTGCAGAGTACATGGGTAGAAGGGTTTAAGTACCTTTATGAAAGAGATGCAAACTTCTCAGTGATCTATAAGGTGTGCAAAGAGTTTGAGAAACACTTTCACATTGAGTATGCATACTACACTCTTCAAAATGGATTTTTGTTCCAAGGGAAACAATTATGTGTTCCAAGGGGATCCATGAGGGCGACACTCATCCAAGAGAAGCATAATGGGAGTTTAAGTGGACACTTTGGATTGAACAAGACATTGTCTCTACTAGAGAGATTCTATTGGTGGCCAGAAATGCAGAGAGATATAAGGAGATATGTAAAGCAATGTGGAGTGTGTCAAAAAGAAAAAGGAACTTCATAAAATGAAGACTTATATCATCCATTTCCTATCCCAAGTAGACCATGGGATTGCATAAGTATGGATTTTATTGTGGGACTACCTCGGACACCTACTGGTTTAGACAATGTGTTTTTGGTAGTGGACAGATTTTAAAAAATGATTAATTGTGTCCCATGCAAGAAAACACATGATGCTAGCCATATTGCCCATTTATTTTTAAAATAAGTAGTAAGGATACATGGCTTTCCAACAAGCATAGTTGCAGACAAAGATGTGAAGTTTATGGTACATTTCTGGAAGACACTCTGGAGAAGGCTAGGAAGCAACTTGTCACATAGCTCAGCTTATCATCCTCAAACAGATGGCTAGAAAGAGGTGATCAATAGGGTACTTGGTAATTTGTTGAGATGTTTGACAAAAGAATATGGACAAAGTTGGGAGCAAGTGATACCTCAGGCAGAATTTGCTTACAATGATAGCACAAATCGTACCACAGGTAAGATCTAATTTGAGATTGTTTATGGGTTACACCCAAGGGGTGTACTTGAGTTGAGAGATCTAAAAGGATATGAAGGCATCAGTGGTCATGCTGATGATTTCTCTTAGTCAATGAGAGAGGTACATGAACAAGTTAGAAAGACCTTAATGGAGGCCAATCAGAATTTGATAGCCAAGAGAGATGAGGGAAGAAGAGAACTACAATTTGAAGAAGGTGATATAGTAATGGTGTTTTTGAGCAAGTCTAGGTTGAAAAAGGGGATACCTAGTAATTTGTAGATGAAAAGGATTGGGCCTTGCAAGGTGTTTTCCAAGTATGGATCCAATGCCTATAAGGTGGAACTACCCAAGGAGATGTCAATTTATCCAATCTTCAATGTGAAAGATTTGATATAGTATAAAGGGAAAGAAATGGATGAAGTATAGTGCAGTACTGAGGTGAACAAGGATGTGGGGGAGTTCAAGACTCTAGATCAGATCAAACCACAAGCTGAAATGATACTAGTTTCAAGAGTGAAAAAGAAGACCATGTATAAGATCTATATGGAACATCTAGTGAAATGGAGGAAGCAACCAGATTCAGAAGCCACTTGGATAGCTAAAAGTGACTTCAAGAAACATGGAATAAGTGAGGATTTCTTGACACCACAAGTAATTTAATTTATTTGTTTCAGGGGGGAATGGTGCAGGAGCACCCTAAGGTCTTTGAAAGAACTTTTTGAACATTTTTTCTTGTAGGTTGGTTTGGCTAGCCATAATTTAATAAGTACTATGTTATAAATTCCCAAGTGTTTCTAAGGTATGACTAGGGTTAGTAGTGATTAGGGTTTAGTAGATGTTGTGGTCAAGTTGCATCTAGGGGTCTATATCCTTAGAAGTCAACCAAAAGGTCAAAGGGTTGACCAAAACTAAAAAATGTAGTGGAATTCAAGGTTTTAATGTTTTTAAGTGTTTTAAGGTCATATGATAAGTTTTATTACCAAGTTGGGGCATAGGAAGTGATAAAATGTCATTTTGGCGAAAGATGTAAAAGTTATCATGACAACTTTTGCAACTTTGCAAAGTTGTCATGACAACATTTCCTAGTTTTTAGGAATTGGCTTTAATTATGCCCAAATCCTGACATGAGGATCCATACATGTGGGAATATGATATATAAGGTTGAACATACCCTAAATTGATAGTTAGAGTTCATTGTGTACGGACTGTGTGTTGAGAAGTAAGGGTTTACACTATATTTTGTAGACAGATCCATCATCCAAAACTTTAATGGATTGAATGGATTGAATTAATGCATTGAGAGTATTTTTTGTTCTATGTTCTTAGTCTCTATGGTATTGGTTTGATCATTTAATCTCACTGGTTAACATTTTGTAAATTATTAAGGTTTTACTAGTTCACTGTCTAGTTTTGGACCAATCATGTAAATAATGGCTTTCCTTGGAGTTCTCGTGTTCCAAAGTCTTATAAACACTTGGAATAAAGTAAATCCTTGTATATAAATTGTACATATGGTGTGTAGACTGTGTGTGTGCAGGGAAGACATGAGAACAATCAGGCCCTAGGCGAGTATTGGTTATTCTAGCTAGGGGTACTATATAGAGCAGAGGTAATAAAGATTTCTTGGTGAATGGTGTGGGGAAATCATTGGTAGAGGAGTTTAGGGGCATGTATTAGAGACATTTTTATGGAATGAGAAGAACAGAGGATATTTTAATTGTAGTTAATGAAAGCCAAGAAGCCAAACCAATTTACATGCCCTAATAACCCTTAATTTTTTGGGTTTGGTGATAGTCCAGTGTACGGACAAGGTGGGGAACTAAGACCTAGTAAATATTTAAGCCTAGTTAAAACCCACAAGGAATATGGAATTATTTCCCAATGATTTTAAGGGATTTTGAGAGTAAATCCACTTTTTTAGTGTTTAGGAGGGCTAATTAGGCCTAAAAGGCTACAAGGTCTTAAGCACTAGAAACATTTAACCCGATTGAAACTAGGGTGAAAGGTCCAAAAGATTGCGTCTAGGTGAGTTGAAAGAGACCTAAAGACGGTCAGGAATCCCATTACAAGGAAGACATCCTAGATGGGTGAGTAAGTGATCAAGACAAGCCATGGATGAGAACAGCTATGGAGAAGGATCTAGTGTGAATTTGAACTTGTTGGAGAGATTCTAGTGAGTTAGAGGAACATATAGGAATCCTCTAGTTAGGGTAGTGATAGGAACCCTAAGAAAGAACAAGAGAAGGCCTATTAGAGAGAAAGAAAGCACTAGAAGGTGTATCTCCCCATAAAATTTGATTGGTCTTCTTAACCCATGAGATTCTCATATTCACATCTTATTCCAAGAAGAGAAGTGTCCCCAATCAGAGCCACTGTTTGAACTGTAAAATTTAGCTAAGTATTTGAGTTTTTCCTTCAAGATCTATATTATAATTGCTTTCCCTAAAAAAAATTTCACGTGTCAAGTGATTGAGGTTTCCAATTGAGTTGGAAGTCAAAAAATACATGAGATTCGAGCTAGTTTTCACTTATTGGCCTATGCATTTTGTCATGGTGGTCATCTAAAGTCAAAAGTTCTTGTTTTTCTTTACACTTGTTTGCACGTATTATTTGGTCAAACTTTTTATTTATGAAAACTAGTTATGTCTTATAAATAGTCAAACAGAGGGTCATGAGTTTATAAAATGTCATGTCTAAAGGGTTGTGATCTTGTAAAGGTGTTAAGTTCCTTGTATCATATTATCGTAGAGGTTTTTTCATGTTACATCAAAAAATTTAAATGTCGCACTGGCAGTTAATTTAAGTCATGTGCAAAAGGTTGCATGGTTAAAGTCAAGTAAGTAATATATGTTGCGACCTTAAAATGAGGTTAGTCTGGCATTCAAGTTATAGCCTTTCACAATATTGCATGACAAGTAATGGTTTAGTGTTCACGATTGTGATCATGTGATAGTATCATTTAGCAGTTAAGTTTTATTTGCTGTGAGTTCACAAGCATTTTTTAAGGTTAATTATTTGAAGTTTGAAGAAGAGAAAGGATTCCACTTGTCCTATGGTTTTTAAAACTAAGGTTCTATGTAGGCACTACAAGATCACAAGTATTTTTATAAAGACTTGAATTTTACCTGTCATGTAGTGAGATGTTGCCATCTGTACCATGTTGATCTAAAGAAAGAAAAGCATTGTCCCAACATCACAAAGTTTTTAAAATGATATATCATATTTTTGTTATAGTGTGAGATTATGTCACATGTCTCGAGTATAATGATCAACAGTTGTCATGAGTTTCTTGGTTTTATTTGCATTAATGTTTCTTGTATGGTATCATGCGAAGATGTTTTGAGACGATCGCTAGAACGAGATCACTGGTTACTAATGTAGTTACATTGGAAGGTTTTTATCATGTGGAATGATTTTTATGACCATATTGACTTTTCTAATAGTTGACTTAGATTGAAAGATGATAAGTGGGGTATGGAACAATGTGTTTATGACATGTCATCTATAATTTGGTGTGATTCTGGCATTTTTTCAAAATTTCTCTAAACCATTGTAGGGTTATTTACTCCATCTTGGTGATATGAAAATTTTCATCCATGGCTAATTTGAGTTATTTTCATGCGTGATATTAATGCCTAGTTGATGGACATATAATTTGTACATGAAAAAGATTTAAAGTTGCATATAAAGCCATCATTTGCATGAGTCTTTGATTTATGTGTGATAGAAAAGGAGAGTATGGTTTGATAATTTATTGTTTTTTCAGAGAAGTGTGTGTTTTTGAAGATTTTCTACTTTGTGACACAAAATTTTATTTTATAGAGATGAGAGAACTAAGTACTTCCACCAAGTCAGCAGCTATGGGGAAATAGAAGAAAAGTAAAATTTTGATGAATAGTTGGAATTCCTTCCTGGGACATCAAATGCATTATAAACAAATGAGTAGGCATGAAGGGATATGCATTTACAAGGTAGGAACCCATATGCTCATGGTTGAACTGGTTCTCTTTTTTTTGTTCTTTTTCAATAACAGAGTGAAGGAAGTCCCTAGGTGTAACATTTAGGTTTTGAATATGAAAAAAATTGATTATCCCTGATGTTTTTTGTCGACACTAACTTAGTTAGATCATTAGTAAAAACATATTTTCCAATCACCAAGTGTATAAGAAGGAATTATAAATTTTGATTGGTTACATTTTATAGGGATAGCTTTTGTGGAGGAATTTGGTATCAACAGAGCTATGAGTGTTGATATAGACTCAGTTGAATAAATAAGACAATATTGCTTGTATAAAGGTGTCCTAAAAAATAATGGCATTCCTAAGTTTATGCCAACAGATGGGAGGAAGATAGTGCCAATTCTAGATAATGCTAATGAATCGTATGATCTGAAAACCTTCCATAATTATCTCAAGTATATTGTGTATGATTTTTGTAAGGTATTGGGAGTGGATGGAGGAAACACAGTGATAGAAGATATGTTCATGTTAGATATGGACATTCATCACCCGCATGTGAATAAATCTTGTATGATTGTGTGGGATTCATTGTCAACAGAGTTCAACATGATCTTGTTGTTATTTAGAGAAAATCCTTCTACAATTGATTTCAAAAATTACTCACCTCTGATGAATCTCATCTTTTTTTACAATGCTAATTAAATGTATTAGGGGTTGGTATTGATGAAGGAATACAAGCGCATTCATATGTGAGTGAAACTCTGGAAAAGGGTATGTGAAAGTACCACCTATTCTTCTTCTTTCTTACATTTTAAAAAATGGATTCTGAATCCTATTACGAATATATGTTAGGTGAAAAATAGGATAGGATTCCTCTTGAACATAGAATAATGTGTTAGTAATAACTGAGAGGGGGGGGGGTCAATCAATGGCCCCAAAAAATTATCCTTCAAACTTAACCACCAATAAATAAACCTCAGATTATTATGTCCCTACAAGATGCATGCCATGAAATACTAATAATGATTAACTGTCTATCTATTTTTTCTGTCAATCCTTATTCTTTCTTGATTACCGATAAGTAGTATAACTATTTACTGAAACTCAGTAAATAAGTAGAGTATACTGATCAATCCAGAGTTAGCTATGTAAGATGCAAGACAGTAAAGAAATAATTCATACACACATAACACATGAATTTTTAACATGGAAACCCTGTTAAGGGAAAACCACTGGGACCGGTACCCCAAATTTTCACACTTCTGAAGTGAGCCCTGTTAGGAGCCAACCATGTTAAAGGTTACAAACACACTATTAAGTGCGACCTTGTTAGAGGATTTTATACATAGAGGTTGTCACTTAGTATCAGGCATCTATTGCTACCATCCTTGAATCAGCCTCCTTCTTAGACTGTCAATAGGTATTGGGAAAGTCCAATGCTACTTTCATGAATCAACCTTTTTGGCACTCCTTGAGATGTACCTCAATATATAGAAGATTGTTAAGTCTTGCTCGATTAAGAGACTTGATGCTTCAATGGTTAAACTGAAACACTATGACTTGTTCATATTGTAACTTTGAATTTCATATTTTCAGATCTATTTAAGTACATTACCTCTCTGACTAATGTATCAATTAATCCTTGTGCTCCATACTTTCTTCTTTGTGGTGTTGTGCTCACTGTTCGTCAGTGTCTGCAAAATTCCTTAGCGCTTCCTTCAACTTGTTTTATCCAGATTGCATGAAGTTGTTCTCCATCAATTTCTCTTTAGTATCCTCTTTTTATTCACTCCCCTTAATCCCATTCATAAATAAATTAAGTTTGTCTGTTATATAGACATGATATTCATTGTTTCTTGATTCTTGATTCTTGGAGTGAAAAAAAATCCAGCAAATTATATTTAAAGCATAAGTCATGATTTGTCTCATAGATATCTTCTTGCCAGCTATAAAAATCATCTTTAAATTTATCACTTATCTCTGGTCGAATAAAACAAAGTAGACAACCAGTTAAGTCTATTTTAGCTCTGCCAGCTAGATATTTTTTCATTTTCTGAACTCTCTATTCTGTTGGTCACCATTGCAATCAATTGCCGGTGACAATTGACAATTCCATCGGTGAGACTCTATTTATCTTTGTGATCTCTATCCATCAGGCATCATTGGAATTTTACTCGTTGGGCAACATTGTCTTTAGCTCATCGGGAAACCTTGTGAATTTGCTCGTCAGACATGTCATGGTTTTGCTTCATTGGGAAACACTATACTTCTAATCATTGGGTATTACTATGACTTTTCTTCTTTTCTCTTTCGATCGGTGTGCACTTCATCGGTGTTGTTTGTCACTTAGTGAATACTTGACTTTTATGCATTACTGAAAGCATAACATTTGTTCCTTTCATTTTCTAAAGTCTTTGGCCTTATGTACATGACCGTACATATGATATCAAGTTGACATCAATGACAATACAATACATTAACTGATTTAATGCCTTGCATTATCTTCAACTTAACATTGTCAAACATTCAATTAGTTACATTCCATCAATCTCTCTCTTTGAACCAGTAATTATCTATTGTGATAACACCAGTGCAATAAACATTTCCAAGAATCCAATCATGCATGTTAAGACTAAACACATTGCTATCAAGTATGATTATTTGATAGAACAAGTTCAAGAAAAGGAAGTGACACTTGACTATGTGCAATCCAAAGAACAATTAGCTAATATCTTCATCAAGCCACTGCCCAAGGATACACTTGAGTACTTGAGAAAAAGACTAGGGGTCAAACCCTTGTCTACCAGTCAATAAAATCACTAAAGGTTGCATCAGCCTACATATTATCAGAATATCAGTAATGTTGGTGCAAGCAAAGAGATGAACTTCAAAGCTACATCTATATACAAACATGTATATATCTTCACCGAGCACCAAAGAATATTGCTGATGGATAAGGGAAATTCAAGGAATATATTATGGATGGAGAGAAATGAGTGTTTGACATGAATTTCAAACATTTTTAAGATATTTGTTTGGCATTGCTGTCAAAGGGAGAGAAATTATCCATATTATCAGATCTTTATAGAGAGGGAAAGAGATTATCCACTATCACACTAAGGAAATATTATACAAAGGGAGAGTTGGTGACAAGAGAAAAATACATCAAAAGAGAAGAATAGTCAAGGGAGAGAAATTGACACAAGGAGAGAACACAACACATCAGAAGATAGAGAGCTAGAAGAATCAAATCTAAGCTAAAACATAGCTTACCAATGGTCAGAAACTAATTGGTATCAGAATAAAAAGATTGGTAGTTTGATGAATCACAACTGTTGTATTTCATATTGTATTAGAAATAGTATAGTGTGATAATATAGTATGTTGTTATGTGACCGCATAGCGCAGTGGATTAGCGCGTTTGACTTCAGATCAAAAGATAATATAGTGGCTTGCCACTTTTGCCTAAATATATATATATATATATATATATATATATATAAATATATATATATATATATAGTATGTTGTCATCAATGCTAAGATCTACATATGCATACCTTCCAGTAACTATTTGATCCATGAAATATTTGGGCAATTTGCAGCAGCAGCAACATACTCTGCTTCTATAGTATACTGAGAGATGAATCCTTGCTTCTTGCTAATCCATGTGACAAGTCTGTCACCCATAAAGAATGCTCCTCTAGTTGTGCTCTTCTGGTCATCAAGATTTCTAGCCCAATCACCGTCGGTAAACACCTTAAGTTCAAATTTACCTTCTCTTCTATACCATAACCAATATTCCTCAGAATTCTTTAGATATCTTAAAATTCTTTTCATAGCAGTCATATGTGATTCCCTGGGGTTAGTAGAACATCTAGAAATAACTCCTACTGCATGTGCAATATCTAGTCTAGTGTGTACAACATACATGATTTTTCCAATCATTGATATGTACAAAGTCTAATTTACCTCTGTTGTCTTTTCCTCCTTTTTTAACTTACATCCAGTAGTCATCAGTGTTCCAACTAGCTTGGAATATTTCATCTTGAGTATTTTTAGGACCTCTTTAATGTATTTGGACTGTATAATGAAAATACCTTCACATTGTTGCATGATCTCTAGACCAAGAAAGAACTTGATATCTCCAAACATATACATCTCAAACTCTTTTCTCATCTCATTAGAAAATGATTTGTATAGCATATTATTGCCTCCAAATATGATATCATCAACAAATATTTCAACAATCAAAGTGTTAGCATCAGTATCTTCCTTCAAATAAAGATTATTGTTTTCACTAGTCCTTACAAATCCAATACTCATAAGATAGGAATGAAGCCATTAGTACCAGGCTCTAGGAGCTTGTTTTAATCTATAAAAAGCTTTATGAATTCTACATACCATGTTTCCCTTGTCTGGATCTACAAACCCTTCTGGTTTCTCAATGTATACCTCTTCTTCAAGTATTCCATTTAGGAATGCATACTTGACATCAATTTGATATACCTTGAATCCTTTATAAGAAGCATAAGCATGTAGTATTATTACACCTTCTAGCCTAGCAATGGGTGCAATGGTATGTCCATAGTCAAGAAATTCCTCTTGTGCATACCCCTTGGATACTAGTCTTGCTTTTTTTCTTGTGACTTCTCCATTCTCATTCAATTTATTCCTGAATATCCATTTTAGTACCGATGACATTCTTGTCATCTGGTCTTGGCACAAGTGACCATGTCTTGTTCTTCTCAATCTTCTCAATCTCATCATTCATAGCACTTATCCATTCTTTATTATCAAGTGCAGCATTGACAGATTTTGGCTCAAACTCACAAATTATACAACTTGAGTTTAAAGACTTACTTCTTGTTCTTGTACCATCTTTCTTATCTCATATGATATGGAACTCTAGATCATTCCTTCTCACATATCTGGAAAGAAATGGTTCAAATCTTTGTCTGTCATCTTTATCATCATTTTGTCCTTCATTGTGTTCTTCATCACCTTGCACATTATTTTGATCAATATCCCGACCGTCGGTATTTGCAACCTGACTGTCGGTTGCAATATTCTGTTGTTCAAGAATTAAGCACTTTTTCTCAGGAAAAGTGTTGGTTTCTTCATAGTATACAAAATTTTTGTAGTCCTCTGGTTCTTTTGTACTTTCCAGCTCATTCTTTTATGCAAATTCATCTATCTTTACATTTGCACTTTCAACAATTTTGTTAGAAGCCTTAATAAAACATTTATAAGCCTTGCCCTTGGTGGAATACCCTAGACAGATAACTTCATCACTTTTGGCATCAATTTTTCCATTTCTATCATCCTTTAATATATAACATTAACTACCAAAGATTTTGAAGTAACTTACATTGGGTGTTTTAACATACCATATCTCATAGGGTGTCTTGTTTGTGTCCTTCTTCAATTGTACTATGTTTAATGTGTAGACAATAGTACTGACAGCTTCCCTCTAGAAGATTTGGTTCATGCCTTTCTCTATCATTAGTGTTATGGCACAATCAACTATGGATCTATTCCTTCTCTCAGCAATCCCATTTTATCGTGGTGTTCTTGGTGCAGAAACCTACCTTTTTATACCATGCTCATTGCAAAAATTAGTGAATTCATATGATATAAACTCTCCTCCTCTATCTGATCTCAAAAATTTCAGATCCTTACCACTTTGTTTCTCTACCATAGCCTTATACCATTTAAACTTCTTGAATGCTTCAGATTTATCTTTTAGAAACATAACTGTCATCATTCTAGACTAATCATCAACAAAGAGAATAAAATATCTATCTCCATAATAACTCTTCATCCTCATTGGTCCACATATATTAGTATGGACTAATTCTAGAATATCAACAGATGTATGGGTTTTACTTTTGAAACTAGACTTTGTCATCTTACCTTTTTGACAATTCTTGCACATGCTGTTGTCAAGCTTTGACATCATCGGTAAGCCTCTTACATTTGTCCTTCTGCTTATTATCATCATGTTGTCAAAATTCACATGGCATAATCTTTTGTGCCACAACCATATGTCTTTATTTCTAGTCATTAAGAAAGTGGTGTTAGTATCATTCAGATAGAATAAGTTACCTTTAGTCTGTTCACCGGTACCAATCAGTCTTCCTGATTCATTGAAGATCTTTGCCTTCTTATTCTCAAATGCTACTCTGTGTCCTGAGTTATTCAGCTGAGAAACACACAATAGATTATAATTCAATCCTTTTACCCAATAATCATTTTCACATTTAATCAGTTTATTCAACATTATACTTCCTTTACCTTCAACTGGACAAGGTGTATCATTACCCATTCTTACTGTACCACCATTATAATACTTAAAAGTGTTAAAATTTTATTTGTCATTGATCATGTTGTGAGTGTAGCCACTATCTATAATCCAGATGTTATTCTTGCTAACCTTAGATATGAGTGCAAATTATACATACCTTTCATCTTCATCTGAACCATCTTTCCAAGCCACAAACACCATCTTGGTGTCTTCATCAGGTTCAGTGTTAGTATCTTCATCCTTGCAAGCAGCTAGGTAGTTGGCTTTCTTGCCTTTTTCCTTGTAGTCTTGGTTATCTCTTCTTTATGATTGTCGGTAAATTTTGTAATCTTTGTTATCACCTCTATTAGATTTAATCTCAAAATATCTATCATTAACTCTATCATATTTTTCTTTTGTTAGGACATCTTGCAGCAAAGTGTCCAATCTCTTTACAATTAAAACATACAAGTGGTAACTTGCCTTTGTATTTACATTTGCCTCTCTACATTCTTCTAGCCATAAGTGCTTCTATTTCATCTAGATCTTTTTCTTCACTTTCACTTTCACTATCACTATCTCTTCTAGATATGTGTCTATGACTTGATTTGCTTATTCTCATAGAAGATTTAAATGAAGACTCTAAGTTTGGTAAGAAACTATTATCAAAGTTATTCATCTCAAATTAAATCAGTCTACGAATTAAACTATTAATAGTAAGTGTATTGTTTTATATTGCTCTCATTTCTTGAATGGAAGAAACTATAATAGCATATACAGGTAGTAAGGTTCTTAAGATTTTACTTACCACTATTTCCTCTTCAAGTGTACCTCCAACTCCTCGTATAGCATTGACTACTTCTTTGATTCTTGTGTTGTATTGTGTGATGTTTTCTCCTTTCATTTTGAGATCATAAAACTTTTCTCTAAGGATTTTTGCGTTGTCTCTCAAAACATTTGTATCACCTCCATTTACAAGATTTAGTTTGTCCCACATCTTCTTTGCAGTTTTGCAATCTTTGACAACTTTAAATTCAGTATCACAGAGTGAGGAAGAAAGGTTTATGACCATGTAGTTGTTCTCATGCTTCTATCTCAATTGATCTAATATCAATACTCCTATGGGAAACACATATTCAATATCTAGGAATTGACAAACATCATTACCAATACCTGATAAGTGGAGTCTTATCC
The DNA here is from genome assembly GCA_018584345.1 of Thuja plicata. Classification (NCBI taxonomy): domain Eukaryota; kingdom Viridiplantae; phylum Streptophyta; class Pinopsida; order Cupressales; family Cupressaceae; genus Thuja; species Thuja plicata. The sequence goes on along the minus strand of MU226914.1, from coordinate 159,622 downwards.
TGCTTTTCCATGAAGCAAAGTTGTCTTTGTTAAACTTGGGCACATCTCATTTGTTCATCTTGTGATCTTGACTTAGGTCTTGAAACCTTCCTTTCTAAGCATAGAAGCTCAGATACCAATTGTTAGTAATAACTGAGAAGCGGGGGGGGGTGAATCAGTGACCTCAAATATTTATCCTTCAAACTTAACCACCAATAAATAAACCTCAGATTATTATGTCCCTACAAGATGCATTCCATGAAATACTAATAATGATTAACTTCTGTCATTTTTCTCTGTCAATCCTTAATCTTTCTTGATTACTGATAAGTAGTATAACTATTTACCAAAACAAAGTAAATAAGTAGAGTATACCGATCAATCCAGAGTTATCTATGTAAGATGCAAGACAGTAAAGAAATGATTCATACACACATAACATATGAATTTTTAATGTGAAAATCATCTTAAGGGAAACACCACTAGGACCAGTACCCCAAATTTTCACTCTTCTGAAGTGAGCCCTATTAGGAGCCAACCCTGTTAAAGGTTACAAACACACTATTAAGTGTGACCTTGTTAGAGGATTTTGTACATAGAGGTTGTCACTTAGTATCATGAATCTATTGCTACCATCCTTGAATCAGCCTCCTTCTTAGAATGTCAATATGTATCGAGCAAGTCCAATGCTAATTTCATGAATCAACCTTTTTGGCACTCCTTGAGATGTACCTCAATATATAGAAGATTGTTAAGTCATGCTCGGTTAAGAGACTTGATGCTTCAATGATTAAACTTAAACACTCTGACTTGTTCATATTGCAACTTTGAATTGCATATTTTTAGATCTATTTAAGTAAATTACCTCTCTGACCAATGTATCAATTAATCCTCATGCTCCATACTTTCTTCTATGTGATGCTGTGCTCACTGTTCGTCGATGTCTGCAGAATTCCTTAGCTCTTCCTTTAGCTTATTTGATCAGGACTACATGAAGTTTTTCTTCATCAGTTTCTCTTCAGCATCCTCTTTTTATTCACTCCCCTTAATCCCATTCATAAATTAATTAAGCTTGTCTGTTATATAGACATGATATTCATAGTTTCTTGATTCTTGATTCTTGGCATGAAAAACAATCCAACCAATTAGATTTAAAGAATAACTCCTAATTTGTCTCATAGATATCTTCTTGCCAACTATAAAAATCATCTTTAAATCAATCATTTATCTCTAGTCAAATAAAATAAAGTAGACAATCAGTTAAGTCTATTTTTAGCTCTGCTAGCTAGATATTTTGTCATTTTCTGAACTCTATGTTTTGTCGGTCACCATTGCATTTAGTTGTCAGTGAAAACAGACAGTTCCATCGGTTAGAGTCTAGTTAGCTTTGGGATCTTTGTCCATCGGGCATGATTGGAATTTTACTCGTCGGGCAACACTGTCTTTAGCTCATTGGGAAACCTTCTAAATTTTCTTGTTGGCCATCTTGTGGTTTTGTTTTGTCAGGCAACACTATACTACTGATCATTGGGTATTACTGTGACTGTTCTTCTTGGCTCTGTCCATCAGTGTGCACTCTGTCAGTGTTGTTTGTCACTTAGTGAATACTTGAATTTTATGCATTGTTAAAAGCATAACCTTTGTTCCTTTGGTTTTCTGAAGTCTTTGGCATTATGTACATGACCATACAGATGATATAAAGTTGACATCAATGACAATACAATACATTAACTGATTTAATTCCTTGAATTATCTTCAACTTAACATTGTCAAACATTCAATCAGTTACATGTCATCATAATGATCATAAGTTTGCATTCTAGGAGTGAGGGGACCATTAGGCATAACTGGGCAGATACATTTTTGTTTGAAAATTTTACTATTATTAGAGTTATTTCTTGTCCTCAGACACCCCATATCTTGCAAAAATATGTCCCTATCAAGGTGGGTATAATTGAATTCATTTGGAAATTGGAATTAATTGATAAGGAATATTTAGGTCCCAATAAGAATAAAGACACATTCTTACCTAGATATTGGGTGGTAGGTGATTTTACAATAGGTAAATAGGCCTTGGATTCTATGAATGATTTTCTAATAAATTATAGATTGTATACCATCAAATTGAGATTATGTGATCCTGAGGGATTCATGAGACACATTTTGACAGAGATTGCATGTATTTTTTTTCTAGTTCATGAGCCTATAGCTTAGGAGGATATCATAAGAAATATAGTTGTCACTAATTAATTGATTCAGAAGAGGAGGAGGTGGAATGATATCCATAGATTTGAAATGGAATTCAAGGAAGCTAATCCTTATTTCCCTAGTTTTTACCGTGAACTTGGGTATTGGGATAGATTGAATAATTTTATTGAAAAATATGATTAAATTATATAGAAGATGCCTGATGTCCTTCTAGAGTTGAGGCCAATATTAATCATGATGATGTAGAATCGTCACATGGAGATTTGCCTCTAGGAAAGGAGTATGTTGATACTGTAGAGGAAGGTGATGAATTTGAGTCTTTAAAAAGCCTAGCAACTAAAAGAAAACAAGGTTGAACATGTTGCCAAGATAGTGAAGGATGATGCCATGGTAGTAATCACTAAGAAGGAGCCTTATTTTAATGAGTTAGGACAAACATTGAGATATCATCAAATTCTACCTAAGTATGAAGAGAATAGAGAATCAAATTTAGAATTAATTACTTCGATTGATGAAACATTATTTATTTCCAATATGTTCCTGTAGGATGATGATTTAATCCAAATTGATGACTTCAAATTTTTTTGTTTAAATTGAAGGAAAAAAAAATAAAATTTAAAGTTGAACTTAGGGTCATGATACTAATGTTAGAATAACTGAGAGCGGGAGGGGGGGGAGGGGGTAAATTAGTGGCTTCAAATTATAATCCAATAATCCAACCAAAACCTTTATCACATATATAAAACCTCTAGTTATTGTCAGTCCTACAAGATGCAGTATGGCCTTAATTAATATTTATCAAATATCTACTGCTTGGAGTAAACTGTTTATTCCTTTTTTTAGCTTTACCGACGAAGAGTAGTAAATAACTTAGTGTTTACCAATCAATCCTATTTTAGTAATGTGTAAAGAAAAACATCAAAGCAATGAACCATATACACATTTGACACATGGATTTTTAATGTGGAAATTATATTAGGGGAAAAACCCTTAGGACCGGTGACCAAAAATTTTCACTCTTCTGAAGTGAGGTCGGTGAAGAGCCAACCCTATTAAAGGTTTAAAACACACTGTTAAATGAAACCTTGTTAGAGGATTTAAAACTATTGGTAAATCTATTGAATTTCAGCCTTCACTATTTTGACAACTAGAAAAACCTTTTGATACTCCTTGGGATGTATCTCAATATATAAAGGATGGTTAAGTCCTACTCGGTTAAGATATTTTCTGAATCAATGGTTAAACTGAAATAGTATATGATTTTTCACTAATGGAGCTTACTTTGCAAATGTTCAGATCTATTTTAAGTCCACAATCTCTCTGATCATTATTCTCTTCAATTCCCTTTGCTCCCATTCTTTCTTCTTTCTACTTGGTGAATGCTCTTGCTATTGTTGCTCGGTGTCTACAAAATTCTTGACTCTTCTCAGTCTGTATGATCAGGTTTGTATGAAGAATTCACTCTTCACTAGAATATACTCATCATTCCTCTCTTTTTTTATAATTAAAATTACTTATCTCTTTAAATAGACATGATTTCATCATTTCTTTCTTCTTATTTTATTCATTGATCACTTCTTGGTCTGTAAAGATTTCCATGCTTACTTTAGTTTTATTCCATAAAACTCTCCTTGTTTTCTAGATAAAAACATGCTTTAAATATCCTTCTTATCTTTAGCTTTTAACTGATCGATGAAAACAAAGTAATCAGTTAGTTGATTCTATCTTTAGTTACGGATAAGTATTTTTTCATTTCCTAATTTCAGTTCCCGTCGGTTAATACTCTAGTTGTGCTCAGTGACTACTACAGATAGCTCGGACATCAACTTTAGTTCTATTTGTTGACAACTACAGTTATCTCGGTAATGTTTTCTTGAGTATAACTTGCTCAGGTAACACTGTGTCTGTCCATTGGGTTGCACTATCCCTTGGGTTACATTGTCCATCCAGTAATACTATCTCTCGGTGTATAGATTTACTGGAGAAAAAAATTCCCGTCTTTAGATCTTCAAATGTTGTGACAATATTTGTATGATTACTCATACCATATCAAGTTGACATCAATGAAAATACAATACATTAACTGATTTAATTTCTTGCATATACTTCCTATATCTTGGTGATCATCAACTTTTCATCTTCAAACATTCAATCATTTATAGTTCATCAATCTCTCCCTTTGGCATTGATAGTAACATACTATACTAACACAATATGAAATATATCAATTGTAGTTCACCAATCTCTCCTAAACTTATTGTTCTATAACCAATTCAAATATTTGAGTTTTGGTAAGCTCTTCTAGCTTAGATTTTCATCTTGTAGAGTGCTTTTGCTCTCCCTTTCTTTATTCCCTTCAATGGATAGGTGTAGAAGTGTTAACTCTTTTCCAATTATCTCCCTTGGATGGATGGTTGTGTCTTTGAATCTATCTCTCCCTTTGATTGTTCCTCTTCCCGATGGATGTTTCTCTTCTCTCCTTTTGGATGATCATGATAGATATTCCATATGAATATATTCCTCTCCCTATATCTCTCTCTCAGACTAATCATGATGGATATTTCATTAATTCTCTCTCCCTTTGATAGAAATTCCAAAAAATATATCATTGAATCTTCTGTCCATCAAAAATTTAGCTCTGTAATAGCCAACAATATTATTTTCTACCTTGGAAGCTTTCTCTCCCTAATATGTCTTTGTAGTCTACTTCTACGCTTACACCAACATGAATTATCTTCTGATAATGTGTAGGTTGATGCAGCGTCCTAGTTATCTTAGTCACTAATAGACAAGGGTCGGACCTCTAGTCTATCCCTTAGGTACTCAAATGTATCCTTTGAAAAATGGCTTTGTGAATATGTCTGCTAGTTGTCCTTTGGATTACACATATTCAAGTATCACCTCTTTCTCTTATACTTTTTCCCTTAAGTAATGATACTTAATGGCTATATGCTTTCTCTTATCATGCATAACCAAGTTCTTTGAGATGTTTATAACACTAGTATTATCACAATAGATAATGACTAGAGATCAAGGATTTCTTCATTCATACCTTTCAATAATTGTTTGATCCAAGCAATATCAGAGAAATTTGCAGCAACAATCACATATTCTACTTCTGCAGTTGATTCGGATATGCATCCTTGTTTCTTTCTTATCCATGTGACAAGTGTATCACCCATAAAGAATGCTCCTCTTGTTGTGCACTTTCTATCATCTATGTTTCCAGCCCAATCATCATCTATATAGACTTGTAGATCAAATTTGCCTTATTTATTGTACCACAAACCATAGTCTTTAGTATTTTTTAGGTATCTCAAGATTCTTTTGACAACAGTCATGTGTGACTCCTTAGAATTAGTACAGAATCTTGCAACTATATCAACTCTATGTGCTATATCTAGTCTTGTGTGTATAACATAAATGATTTTACCAATCATATATTGGTATAACATTTCATTTACCTCAATTTACTTGACTTCCTTTGATAATTTGCATCTAGTAGCCATAGGTGTTCCTAGTGGTTTAAATTCCTCCATTTTGAATATCTTCAATACTTCTTTGATGTATTTGGATAGTGTGATATAGATTCCTGCAGCTTGCTATAGAATCTATAGACCAAGAAAGAATTTGAACTCTCCAACCATTGAAATTTCAAAGTCTTTGCTCATTTCATCAGTAAATACTTTGGATAGCATATAATTTCCTCCAAATAAGATATCATCAATAAATATCTCAGCAATCAAAGTTTTATCATCAGTATCTCCTTTCAAATATAGATTAATGTTATCACTTGTTCTAATGAATCCAATACTAAGGAGATAAGAGTTAAGTCTTTCATATCATGATCTCAGTGCTTGTTTCAATCCATACAAGGCTTTGCGAAGCTTACAAACCTTGTTTCTCATGTTAGGATCAACAAACCCTTTAGGTTGTTCAATGTATACCTCTTCTTCTAGTATTCCATTTAGAAAAGAAGATTTTACATACATTTGATATACCTGGAATCCTTTGAAAGAAGCATAAGCAAGTAGGATTCTCACTCCTAGAATAGAAATGGGTACAAAGGTTTCTCCATATTCAATACCTTCTTCTTGTGCATACCAATCTTTCTTTGTTTCTTGTGACTTTTCCATTCTCATTCAATTTTTTTATGAATATGAATTTGGTGCCAATGACATTTTTGTTTCTGAGTCTTGGTAATAATGTCCATGTCTTGTTCTTCTCAATTTGTTCAATCTCTTCATTCATTTCACTATCCCATTCTTGATTATCAAGTGCACAACTAACAAATTTTGGTTCAAAATCACAAATCATACATCCAGGGTTAAGTGACATACTTCTTGTTGTTATTCTAGCTCTTTTGTCTCCAATGATCTAGTTTTGTGGATAATGTCTATTGACACATCTTGCAAGTACAGGTTCAGATCTTAGCTCTTCATTCTTCTCTTCATCACTTGATTCAGCATTGTGATCATCTTCCTGATTCTCGGTGTGTGCAACCTAATGCATGGGTGCATTGTTATGTCACTTGGGATCTTAACATTGTTCCTTGGTAGCTCGTATTTGATGCTCGAGAAAGGTATTAGGATGATCAATGTATACAAATTAGTTGTAATCTTCCATTTCCTTTCTTCTATCCTTATCATTTTTCTTAGCAAATTCATCTACTTTTACATTTGCACTTTCAATGATTTTGTTAGTAGATTTGTTAAGACATTTATAAGCTTTGCTTTTGGTAGAATAACCTAGAAAAATTCCTTCATCACCTTTAGATTCAAGTTTCCCATTTCTATCCTCTTTCAATATATAGAATTGACTTCCTAAGATTCTAAAGTAACTCACATTAGGTGTGAATCCATACCATAGCTCATAAGGTGTCTTATTTGTATATGTCTTTAATTGAATAGTTTAGTGTGTAGACATCAGTACTTACAACTTCTCTAGAATGCTTGTGTGATGCCTTTCCCAATGATCAGTGTTCTAGAACAATCAACAATTGATCTGTTCCTTCTTTTAGCAATCCCTTTTTGCTGTGGTGTTCTCAGTGTAGAGACCTATCTTGTAATTACATGCTCATTACAAAAGTTAGTGAATTCATCATAAATAAATTATCCTCCTTTATCTGATCTATAAAGTTTTATTTCTTTTCCACTTTGTTTTTAAACATTAGATTTATACCATTTGAACATCTTAAATGCTTCTGATTTCTCTTTTAAGAACATAACAGTCATCATCCTAGAATAGTCATCAACAAATAAAATGAAGTATCTATCACCATAATAGCTCTTTTTTTTCATTGGTCCACATAAATTAGTATGGACTAACTCTAAGATAGTGTTAGATGTATGGGTTTTTCTCTTGAAACTAGACTTTTTCATTTTTCCAACTTGACAATTTTTGCACATAACATGGTCGGGCTTTGAAATGCTCGGTAAGCCTCTTACTTTCTTTCTCTTACTTATCATAACCATGTTGTCAAAGTTCACATGACATAACCTTTTATGATATAACCAAATGTCTTCATTTCTAGCCAATAAAAAAGTGGTCTCTACATTATCAAGATAGAATAGGTTACCTTTTTCTTGTTCACCAGTACTTATCAACCTTCCATTTTCATTGTAGATCATTACCCTTTTATCCTCAAATAGCAGTAAATAACTTAGTGTTTACCGATCAATCTTGGAGTATATAACTTAGTGTTTACTTACCCTTTTTACCGAATAGCAGTAAATAACTTAGTAAACACTAAGTTATAGTTTACTCCAAGCAGTATATAACTTAGTGTTTACTTACCCTTTTTACCGAATAGCAGTAAATAACTTAGTATTTACCGATCAATCTTGTTTTAGTAATGTGTAAATAAAAACATCAAATAAATGAACCATATACACATTTGACACATGGATTTTTGACATGGAAACCCTCTTAGGAGAAAAACCACTTGGGACCAATAATCCAAAATTTTCACTCTTTTGAAGTGAGTTCGGTGAAGAGCCAACCCTATAAAAGGTTATAAACACACTGTTAAGTGCAAACTTGCTATCTAGGATTTAAAACTATTTGTAAATCTGTTGACTTCTGACATTCAATATGTTGACAACTAGAAAAAAATTTTGATACTCCTTATGATGTATCTAAATATATAAATGATAGTTAAATCCTACTTGGTTAAGAGATTTTCTAAATCAATGGTTAAACTGAAATAGTAAATGATCTATCTCTAATACAACTTACTTTGCATATGTTCAGATTTATTTTAAGTCTATAATCTCTCTGATCAATATTCTCTTCAATTCCCTTTTCTCCCCTTCTTTCTTCTTTCTTCTCGGTAAATGCTCTTGCTACTATTGCTCAGTGTCTGCTTGACTCTTCTCAGTATGTATGATTAGGTATGTATGAAGAATTCACTCTTCACCAAAATATACTCAAAATTCCTCTCTTTTTTATAATGAATTAATTGTCTCTTCAAATAGACATGATTTCACCATTTATTTCTTCTTGTTTTCTTCGTTGATCACTTCTTGATCCATAAATATTGCCATGATTGCTTTAGTTTTATTCCATAAAACTCTCCTTTTTTTTGGATAAAAACATGCTTTAAATCTCCTTCTTACCTTTAAATTTTAAGTGATCGATGAAAATAAAGTAATCAGTGAGTTGACTCTATCTTCAGCTCCTGCTAGCTAAGTATTTTGTCATTTCCTATATTCAGTTCCCATTGATCAATACTTTAGTTGTGCTTGGTGACTAATGCAGATAGCTCAGGCATCAACTTCAATTCTGTCTGTTGACAACTGCAGTTAGCTCAGTCATGCTTTCTTGGGTATCACTTTCTTGGGTACCACTGTGTCTATCCTTCATGTTGTAGGGTCCCTCGCGTTACACTGTCTCTTGGTGTATATATTTACCAATGACAAATCTTTCTCTCTTTATATCTTCGAGTGTTGTGACAATATATGTATGATTAGTCATACCATATCAAGTTGACATCAATGACAATAAAATAAAGTAACTGATTTAATGTCTTGCATCTACTTCTTGTATCTCAATGATCATCAAATTATCATCTTCAAACATTGTGTTAGCTCTTTTTCTTGTAGGAATCAATTAAAACAGCAATAAATGCCTAACCCTCTATTCCCAACTCATATTCATACATGAACAAGGCTAATTAACAAGGATGCTATCCTTCTTCACTTTGAGCTCCACAAACTCAAGCAGGTGTACCTATCTTCAGATACACTGATTCACATAGAATCTTACAATGGATCAAGGACTTATAATCCTTCTTCTTTTTAAGTTCTCAAAACTAGGAAGGCTAACCTATTGATTCTCTCTTAAAGGAATCACTAAAGTGAATTATACTAAATACAATTAACTAGACATGTATTTGAGATAACAGAAATATAAAGATTGATTGATATTGGATTGATGGTAACAACCACTTGTCAGTGTTTTGGCCAGTGCCTAATCATGGGTCATAGAGTCAGAAAAAAACATACATACATCAGGGAAAATTAATTGAAATACAAACAAAACCTCAGATGGAATTCCTTACATACTATCCTCTCATCCTCACACCCCTGTATCAAATTCCTGCATAAATTCTAACCCTTAGCAATTATCTGCAAGATTTAAACTCTCCTTGAAAGTAACTCAGAAACAATAACATGGCTACCTTATAACCAGTATACTCAAATTGCCTTACAAATTGAACATAAAAGAGCTAAGAGAAAATACAAAAAGACATCATTAGTGTCAAAATGGAGATTCCATTGTATTTTATTAATATAAGCTTGATATCAGTACATTCAAAAGACTCAAAACCAAAGCACAAACACATTTCAGAAGTCTGCTTTGCAGTTTTTATTTTACCATCCCTTTTAGAATATTACATCTTGGTACTTATAGAAATTCCTAGTCATCTTGGAATCCTTTTGAAAAATAAGGATGAAACAAGCTTCGGATGACTTGGCTATAGGACAAAATTACATGTTACAGATGAGACAAAAATCTGGCAGAGGGAATAACAATTCATTGTTACAAGTTATGTGATCCTTTGTCCTACGAGCGCCTAAATGCTTGGAGATGATCTGAGGTTGTTGGGTCCTTATCATCTAGAATTGTCCTCTTTATTGATGCAGAATCCTTAATCTTGATTTTTTCAAATAGCTCAGCATCTTTGGTGCTCGCTGTCACTCTTATATTTACTGCCTTATGTTGCCTGAGTGATCACACCATACTTGCTCACCCAAGTGGTAAACACCTCGTCATCTTGCCAATTGAAATTGAGCACCTCATCCTTCTAGCTATTGAACTCCTCCCAATCAACATTGGCCTTCTCAATTTCTTCATCCTAGGATTCAAAAAATGCCTTGGCTTTATTTAGAATATCAAAAGTTAGCACAAACTAGCCGGTATTACCTAATGTAATAATACTTTTTGTCCTGCTGGTTAATGCTTCATTCAGTTTCCCTAGCCATAGGTCTTTATACTTTATGTTCCCATCCATTTTGAACATATTGGGAAACATGTCATATCTATCCCTGGAGAACTCTCCTCTCAAAGTTTCTACTCTTCTGTTGACCATGTTCTTCTTGGTGTCCAGGTTGACCATCAATTTGAGACATTTGTGGGTTCTTGTTAGAATGATATCAATATTGTTTTTCTCCTTTGAGAGAGAGTAAAAAAATTTGACATTGGATGCCTTCCCCTTCCAGTTATCAACTATCAGAACCCACTGTTCCTTTCCCTCATCATGACTGTTCAAGATGCTAGCAATCTTCTTTCCTAATAAATAGAGGTTGGCAAGGTTAACCTCACTAGCACATCTCTTGAGGTTGGAATATATTTTCTCATAAAGCCTTTGCTTCACCAATTCCTAAGCCTCTTTATATGCAGGGGAGTCTTAAAGATCCATCTTTCCCTCTCTTTCTAACCTTGATCTTTCATTGTGTTG
>MU226914.1:77661-137710 GCA_018584345.1 Thuja plicata | reverse complement strand
GTCATCATTGTATGAAGACAATAACTTTACGAATATGTATCTCATTTAAAGGAACGTTTGGTGCTCTATGATGAATAGCATTCAACCAGGGGAATGCCCCTGTGTAATAATGTAATATAAGAACTTCATCCCATCATAAGAAATTGTAGTATAGTGACTAAAGATATAAACAGGGGTATGCCCCTAAGTTTTTGTATGGATAGGACTAAGGTCCCGGGCAAGACTAGAGGTTTTCTTCCCCATTCTTTCCTACCAGTGCCCGTTTGAACGGAGGACATGTAAATTTGAATTTATAAATATAATCAAGGCTTCGGCCGTTCATTGATAAAACAAAAAAAAATAAAAAAATTAACTTTATTGATATTTTTTATTTATTTATCAAAAACATTTGTACGAATTGTATTATGATCTTATTAATATTTATTTGTTATATCATAAATTAATAATTGAATATTTTTAAAGATCGTATCAAAAAAAAGGCCTAATACATTATGAACATGATAATTTTTTATTTTAGGTTTTATTAAATGACTATCTAATGATAGGTGTTTTTGTGCAGGAGCTTAAATATCAGATTATTATGCACGGAACACCAAAGAACAATAAATCAATGTATTTATATGGGAAATATTCCTAAGAACCATTATTTTGGTTTATTATGTATTTTAGGGTTAGTTGCTAGGATTAGGTCCTGCGAAAGGGCATGTCTTTTCACAGTGAACTTTTGAAAACATATAAATATTGAATCAAAATAAATTCAAAAAGATTACAATGAGATTTTTTGGGAGTAAAACTCTCGAAGAGAACAAATAATGCACAAATTTTCAATACCAAATGAGATAAGTTGTTTTTTGTTTATTTGAAGTTATATGTTATTATTTCAATCAGTTTTTCAGATACTCTGTATAAATGAGTGTTCCACTGTGTTTTATTCCCTGGATATTGTAATTCAAAGTTAAATATATGCAACTCGAATATCAATTGTATGGTCTACGTACTTACTATTTTTCTTATTGGTCTCTTAGTTTGAGTTAAATTTGACAGGACTAGTTGTATAGATTTATTTTGATTTATGAATTAAGCGGAAGCCTGTGGAAGGATAGTCTTGCTTTATTAAAGTGAGTTTTCTTAAAACTATCTTTGATTATATGTAGGGTTGGAATTTTTGACTCTATAACCCAAATGCTCATTAGGCACTGATCTTATTAGTATTTGAAAACTGATATCTGTTTCTCCTTTTATAGTTTACAATTTTAGATAATTACTTTCCTGCAATCATTAGTAATTAGGTTTTAGTGATAATTCAGTCTTTAGTTTGGATTTTATAAGATTAAATTTATCAAGAGATTGTATTGTTTACCTCCAAGGATGGTTTACCACCTTGGGAGGAGATTTGATTGTCTGTGTATGCAACTAGGCATCATAGAAGATTTTTCAAATTGAAGTGGAATCAGGCCTACCAGCCTTGGCCTAACAAAGCCAAAATTGCAGAGGTAGTAGTGTGTACCTGTTAGTTGGCCAAATCTGATCCTTTGTTTTTGGGAACCAACAAATTGGTGACTCTGGTGGGGATCACTGTCAGTAAAGAACAGTTTTATAATCTTTGGTTACTCATACAGAGACTCTACTGGGTTAAGGAACTCAAAACAATTATATATTCTGCACAAAAGTATGATGGCGACTCTACAAATAAATTTTTAGTGAAGTGTGATAAAACTAATATGGGGAAGAAGATCTTTTCACAAAGCAACAGACAACCATATCGAGTTGGATTTCAAGAATCGACTGAGAAAACTCAAAAATCTTAATATCGAGATGTCACATATTGGTTCTAAACAATCGCTAGACAAATTATCTGAGAATAAGGAGCATAGTGGGAGTAGTCATAGCAGTGATGAAGATAATATAAATCCTTTTCATTCAAATGTCAATCAGTGCAATTACCAAAATGAGGAAGAAGATGACGAAGTTGATATCCAGATGCAACAATCAATCTGACAATTTGCCAAACATATTCATGATAAAAAAAGATTCACAAAGAATTTCAGAAAACAACCAATCGATATTTTAGAACATTTTGGATTGTAGAGAGATGACATTGTTACTCCTCCAGAGAGCATAAAAGGATCAGAACAACTCAATGAAGGAAAAAGAGTTAATGAAGGAGAAATAAATAAAATTGTCAAAATAATAAAGTATACACCTCCACATAAAAAGGATGCTGAGCGTATTCAAAATAATTATAATAATCCACTGTTTGATAAAAATGAAAGAACGAGTTTAATTGGGCGACGAAAAAATAGTGATTTAGATAATTGGAATCATAAAAAAGGTTTTAGTCTGATGCACCAAAACCACTTGCAGCAATATGAGGAAAATGTACAAAATAATAGGGGAAATAATAATGAATGCAATTATGATGTACACCCTAGGATCTATATGGAAAATAAGAATAACTTTCATTTTCCATTAAATAATAATGAGCGGCATGTTGATATGCCAAAATTTGAAGAAACTGTTTATCAGCATGTTACAGCTGGAGGAGATAAACATTGGCATACTTTACAGTATAGGGAAATGCAGCATCAAAGTGATGATATGTGTTATCCACATGTGGGAGAGAATAAAGAGGATAGGAAACATTCAGAATACTATGCACAGCATGCTGATAATTATCAGACAAATAATACACTGGGCAATAATAATAAACAATGTTTGCATATGAATAATGGTAAATGTTATGAGGAAAATATTTATGGTAAACGAAATGATAATGGTTTTTACTTGCAGCTGTGTCATTTTATATATGGTTAGCACATTGCAAATGGAGAAAATATTCAAAAGGAGCACTATAATAATAGATTTTATATGCAGCCAAGTAGTCACACAAATGAAGTGAATAAAAAATTGGACCTGCGTGATAATACACAGAAAATTAGTAATGACACTGGAAAAAATAGGGAGGGCTATGATCAGCAGCAGTGTGGGAATCCACGTTAACAACAATCTAATTATGTATACAATTCCATGCAACCATAAGTGCACACATAGTATCAAGATGAGTCTGCGCAAAACTTGAAGCAGCTCATACTTCAACCAAAATACATGCAGCCATATGAACCTGTGCAAAGCCAGAAGGATGCACTAAATACTCATGCACACCAAGCAAGATAATAATATGTTTTGTAACCAGTGAATGTACCAGCCTGGAGATTCACGTAAGCATCCAAAAGGTAGTCATGAATTTGCACAGAAACATGGAGAACAAAGGGGTGATGCTATAAATAATAATGACCATAATCTAAATCATAGTATGCAAACCTATAATATCATGCAAGGATAAAATGATGTTAAAATGCAGCAGTATGTTCACACATTGGGTGATCAAGGAGAAGGTTGGCATTATTCAAATCACAATTCCCAATATGGAAACCTACATGAGCAGCCAGGTAAAATTCATCAGTTTGCGCAGAACGAGGAGGAGCAACATGATAATAGTTTTTATAAGAAACAAAATAATAGTCATCAATTTGTGCAGGAAGATAAATATTGTTTTGCGTAGAAAAGTGGAAAGAGAGGCTTGCGTGAGAAACCATATTGGCCTACGCAAAGCCAACATTATTTTGTGCAAAACATACAAGACAGCTAGCAAAACAATAATGTATATTATCATGACCAAGTTCATCATTCTGGAGTTCACGTGTATGTAATGAACGAAGGTGATAAGAGCTTATATAAACAGAAAAATAAAATCAACGAACTTGGACAACAAGAAGGTGAATATGATATTCACAATAGTAATTAGTTTGATGGAGCAAAACATGGATATAAAATGGATCATGCACAGTAGAATAATGATATACACGTGCAACCAACCAAATTTGTTTGTAGCCAGCAAGTTAATGCGGGAGCAGAATTTGGAGGTAAGAATTTTCATAATGTGCTAAATAAAGAAATATATAATCAAAAATCTGATGTGCCATATCAAAATTATTATACACATGGATGACATTTTGAACAATATGATTATTTAAATAATAATCATGTTTGGAGTACCAGAGATCACGTGTACTCAGGAAATAATGCACAGAGCCAAGGAGGTGGTAGTTATTTTCATACACAACCTAATAATAAAATGTAGAAGTTTGAGAGTTATACACAGGCTCCAAGTTCTAGCAACTATTAGAGTCACAATGTGCAACATATTCATGTTCCTATGCAAACCGAGAGAGATATGTAGTCGCGGCATTGTGATCAAATCCATACACAAGATGAAAATAATAACAGTCAAGAATATCAAACAAACCATCCACACCAATATGTTATGGGCACAAATCAGCAACCTCGAAACCTTATACAACAGAAACATCGACAGCATGGAGGAGGGATACCAAATCCAATGAATATGGCACAAGAACTTCACACAGGTCAATATAGTAACCTGGCAAATAAACCCCAGAGAGGTAACCCTATTCCCCAAAATCAATATTTTCATAATAACAATAATAGAAATATATTTGATGCCAAATTTCAAGAAATAAATGAGAGATATAAACCATTGGATTTTTCAAATATATTATGTTATCCTGACCCAATACCTAACAAATTAAAAACTGCTATCCCCAAGTTTACTGGCGATGGATCCCAATTAGCAGAACAACTTGTCATTAATGTCAAAAATATTGTTTATGAATTTGACATTACTTATGAGGATGTGCATATGAAAATGTTAGTTCTTTCACTCAAGGATAGCGTACATGAGTGGTATAGAAATTTTCCAGATGGATCAATTACATGTTGGAAAAAATTTGTTGATCAGTTTATTGAAGAGTTTGAGGATCACAGAGATCCATCCTTTGCAACTCATGAATTGACTAGTATAAAGAAAAATATAAATGAAACACTGAAAGAGTTTAATAAGAGGTTTAACAAGGTGTTGAATAAGATTCCAAAAGAAATTCACCCCGTTGATCCTTTTCTGAGCACTTTTTATTTGACAGCCTTTGATGTTAATACAAATTATGAGATAAGGTCTCACAATCCAACAACATTACAACAAGCTTTTAAGATCACATTAAATATTGAAAACAATAGAATAGTTGCAGGGAGAGTTGATAAAAGAAATGATCCTAAATTATTCAATCTTGAAATCCTGAAAAGGATCAGTGAAGGTGATAAGATGGACGAATTAGTAATTTTGATGAATAATTTGCAACCAAACAAAAGTCACTTTCAGGCAGGAAGACACGACAAAAATTTCAACAGGAATGACAGATACAGATTGCAGGACATGCCTTACCATACAAAATGGAAGGATGGGAAACCTTTGAAAAGGCAAATGGAAACTCCTGATCCACTTAAGAGGAATAAACACTTCATAGAAGGTGAACTCTGGTGTGATGTGTGAAAATTACCTCATTCACAAGAGGGATGTGTAACAGCTCACAAAATTTCAGAAGAGAATGTTCAAAGAGATGAAGATCAACCCATGATAAATGCAACATCATCCAACCCATTTTGGGTGGCAGATAGTGATGATTCTGAAGAAGATTATATGCCAAATGAGGATCAGAGGAAGTTGAGATATGATCAAGAGTAGCAAATATTTTCAGATAATGATGAGAATCTATAAATCAGAAGGCCAACTAGAGAGGAAAGAGAAGAATATACTATGGAAGCATTGGAAAAGATTCGTAGCAACTATCATTTGAGAAACAGACCTATAAACTCAGACCATGGACAAGTAGTGAGAATATTGAAATCTTCAAACAAGAGTAGTGATGCAAGGAATGGGAAAGTAGAGGATCCTAAAAGGCAAGTTGATCAAGTACCAAAGATAAGTAAACCAGTGCACAAGAAAAGCAATGGTAAGAAAATTTCTAATTGTGCTTCGTTTATGTCTCAAGCATTGTCTCAGGTAAAACTTTATGTCCCTCTAATGGAAATGATGAAATTAACTAATTGCAGGAATGAAATGCTCAAAATAATAAATGATGTTGTTAGAAAGGATTCCAAAGAATAAAAGGATAATGAAGAGTTACCAGTTATTTATCTAGGAACATCTATTAATGAGGATACTAGTAAAGTAGACCCTTTCTTTCTAACTCTATTACTAAATAATAAACTAGTAATAAATTGTATGTTAGACTCTAGAGAAGTAGTTAATATCATGCCTCACAGAGTTATGAAGAAATTAGGGATGAATGTAGATACTACTTATAGAAAATGTTATGCTATGGATAATAGATCCATCCTAGTTATTGGAATAATGAAGAATGTTGAATTCAAGTTTCCTTCTTATCATGAAAAGTCTTATAATATTGATATCACTGTTGTAGAAGTACCACCTAGTTATGGAATGTTATTATCTAAACAATGGTCTAACTTGGTAGGTGGTAATGTCCAATTGGATTTATCTTATGCTTCTATTCCAGTTAATGATAGGATTGTGAGGATTGATAGAGAACCAAGGTCTACTTATATAATCAAAGAAATTGATCCAAGTCATGTTACATACTTTTGCCACACAGATATAGAGAACTTCCAAGTAAGTATTCGTAAAAATGTTGTTGAAAATACTAATCCTATTGATTTACATGCTAAAGAAAGTAGTACTTACATTTGGAAAAAAAAATTTGATGGATCATGTAGCAAAAGTGGTAATGGAGCAGGTGTAGTATTTGTATCCCCAAGTGGGAAATCTTTCAAATATTCCTTTTTGTTAGCTTTTGATTGTACTAACAACACTGTAGAGTATGAAGCACTTCTACTAGGTCTTAAAATAGTAAATAAACATGGTATTAAACTTCTTTCTATTTATGGGGATTATGAATTAGTAGTATCTCAAATTAGGGATAGGTTTGTTACTAAAAATCATAACCTAAATAGGTACAAAAATGACGTTTGGGATTCCATAGAAAGTTTTGATGCTTTTTCAATAACTTGGATAGATAGGTCTGAAAATATTCTTGCAGATTTTATGGCTAACTTAGTAGTTAGGCAAAATTAGTTTCCTTGTGAGGATATTACATAGGTTGAGACCAAATCAAGACCAGCAATACCTGATAACATTCAAAATTGGCAAGTTTTTGAAGATGATAGAGATATCATAAAGTTCCTTGCATGTGAATTGAGGTATGAAGACCAGTCTATTGATTTGAATGCATATGTCAAAACAATAGAAGGAAAAGAGACTCTATTTGGGAAAGAAGCGATTCATCTTAAGACTAATAAAATCCCAAAGGGGCTTGTGGCATTAGAAAGAATGTTTGGCAATAAAGACTCTAAGAATGAAATCAAGATAGAAAAAACTCTTGTAGGAGAAGTAGAAAAGATAAATTTGGGAAATGAACATACTCCCAAAGAAGTCCTTATTGGCAACAAACTAACTCCAAAAACTAGATCAGAGATTATTCGCTTGCTTAGAAAGCACAGACATGTTTTTGCTTGGTCTTATGATGACCTTAAATCATATTGGGAGGACTTATTCCAACATGCCTAAAATCAGATGCAAAGCCCTTTAGACAAAAGCAAAGACCCATAAACCCAACTTTGGCTCCTAAGATGAAGGAGGAACTAATAAATATGAGAGACACTGGCATCATAAAGCCAATTAGGCATTCTACTTTGGTTTCAAATCTAGTACCTATTAGGAAGAAAAATGGAGATATCAAACTTTGTGTGGATTTCAGGAACTTAAACATATCTTCATTAAAGGACAACTATGCATTACCTAACATGGAAGAATTATTACAAAAAATCACTGGTAATGAGTTGTTATCCATGATGGATGGGTTCTTCGGGTACAATCAGGTGAAGGTTAAAGAAGAAGAATAGTATAAAATGGCATTCACCACACCATGGGGTACGTAAGTTTATGCAAGGATGCCATTTGGATGTACGAATGTTGGGGCTACATTTCAGAGGGCCATGGATGTGGCTTTTGAGGATTTCATGTATGTTATTATGGCAATATATCAAGATGACATCACAGCTTATTCCAAAAGGGCAGAAGACTATTATAAACATCTGGAACAAATCTTCAAAAGAGTGCTAGAGTATGGGATATCCTTAAACCCAAAAAAATGTCATTTTGGGGTAACTGAAGGTAATCTTGTTGGACATATTGTATCTAGAGATGGAGTGTAGATAGATCCAAAAGAATTGAAGCAATTAATAAGATTCAGATTCCTAAAAATGTTAAGGGGATTCAATCTTTCTTTGGGAAAATCAACTTTGTGAGGAGGTTTGTCTCAATTTTTTCAGAAATTGTTAAACCTATTGCAAAAATGTTAAAGAAGAATGCAGTTCTAAAATGGACAGATGAAGCCTTAGAGGCTTTTGCTAACATTAAGAAAGCAATCAAGGAAGCTCCGATTTTGGAATCCCCTGATTTTTCAAAACCTTTTTAACTATTCTCTTTTGCTTCCTTTCACACCATTGCAGCTCTTCTATTACAGAAAAATGATGAAGGACATGAGCAACCGATAGCCTTCTTCAGTAAGACTTTACAAGCTTCTGAGTTAAACTATGATATACATGAGAAGCAAGCTTATGCATTAGTAAAGGTAGTAAAGTCATTTAGGCATTATTTAGTTGGAGCTAAGATTGTGGTATACGTACCTAATACAACAACTAAGGACATATTGAGGCAATCAAAGGTCACAGGTAAAAGATGCAGACGGATAAATCAAGTTCAAGAGTTTGATATTGAGATTCAAATCACTAAGTTATTAAGAGGTCAAGGGTTGGCTAAACTCATGGCGGAAACAAATTTGGATGCAACCTAGATAAACCAAGTGGATTTGGAGAACTTAGGAAATAGCATCGAATGTTGTCCATGGTATATGGATATAGTTTACTTCTTAAAAAATATGAAATGTAAAGAAGGTTTAAGTGATAATCAGAAAAGAACTATAAAATTGCATGCATCAAGGTATGTACTGATTCAAGGAGACTTGTATTGGAAAAACAATGATGGTATCCTTTTATTTTGTCTAGACAAGTGTCAGGCCAATTTAGTTATAAAGGAACTACATGATGGGGTCTGTGGTGGTCACTTTTTTACTAAGACAATGGCTCATAAGATATTGAAAGTCGGGTATTATTGGCCCCATGTTTTCAAGGATTGTTATGATTAAGTTAAAAAATGATAATCTTGTCAGAAGTTCTCTGGGAAACTCAAATACAATGGTGCTTTACCCCTTATCTCTTTACAAATTGAGGAACCTTTCAAAATGTGGGGAATATATTTTATTGGGGAAATTGCAGATGCTTCGAGTGGAGGTCACAAGTGGATATTGGTTGCAACAGATTACTTTATGAAATTGGTTGAAGCTATACCTACGAGACAAGCTACAAGCAAGGTGGTCATCAAGTTTTTGACAGAAAACACACTTACCAGATTTGGGGTACCTTGTAAGATTCTTTGTGACAATGGCATGTGTTTTAGGTCAAAGGAATTCTTATAATTTTGCAAAAAATATGGCATTAACCTATCATACTCATCCCCGTATCACCAACAAGGAAACGGTCAAGTAGAATCAAGCAATAAGAATATACTAAATATTATCAGAAGAATGTTGAGAAACAATAAAAAGGCATGGGATTCGAAGCTAAATCTAACTTTATGGGCAGATAGAGTGACAGTCAAAAGATCGACAGGTTTTTCTCTTTATGAGTTGGTTAATGGAGAACAAGAAAGGTTACCGTTGAACAATCTCCTACCAGTTTACATGTTCATCAAGGAAGAAGAGCTTAAGGATATAAATTTTATGGAAGATAGGTTAAGCCAATTATCAGAGATAGATGAGATGAGAAGAATAGCACAAGAAAGGAATCTGCATCAACAATGACAGATTAAGACCCTTTATGACAAAAGAGCATCAGACAGGCCTTTCAAAGAAGGTGATTGGGTATTAAAATGGAATGCAAAAGACCAAGACAAGGGAAAACATGGTAAGTTCGAGGCATTATGGCTAGGACCTTACATGATCATTTCAAAGACAGGTGAGAATTCATACTATTTATAGGACACTGATGAAGTTATTCAGGAGTTCCCAACTCATGGTCAGTATTTGAAACCCTATTTCTCTTGAAAACAGAAAGTATTCTCTAACTATTACATTATTTTATTTGTTTTGAGCATTATGATTCTCTTCTTATTATGGTCTACTTTTCCAGAGATAACTGGACTCTCGCTGCATCTAGGCATGGATACACGTCCCCAATTGGAGCCACTATTGACACCTAGTTTTGCAAGAATTACATTGATAGGGAACTATACTTCACTGATATATCCTTCTTCCTTATTTTTCATTTGATAATTTATATTATTTGAAATTCTAATGGATTTTCTATGTATATGATTTTCAAATTTAAACACCTATTATGTTACATGGAAAAATCAAATGTTTTACTGTCATAAATTGCTACTATATTTCCAAAAATAAGAAATGATTTGAAATAAGATATTTTTAAAAAAATAAAAATAAAATGTAGTTAGGCAAAAGGGCGGTGAACGGGAGTTGAACAATCGACCTCTCAAGCCAACACTTTTTCCTACCTACCTACCCCTCCCCCCTCTGACCAATTAGTCTAAATGTTTTCTTTGAGTTACATGTTAGAGTGAATCATATTATCTCATTTCTATTATATATATATGTTACTAAAAGTTTTTCACACAAATATATTTTCTATATTTTAGCTTTATCCTAACTTTCCCTAAATTACTAATATGAAATATCTTATTAGGGTAAGTAAATATAGTTGAGTGTCTTTTGGAAATATATGTTTCACCTTATATACTTATTTAAAATATTTACTAGGTGATTTAAATAAATATGCTCCTTTTATTATGTTTTAAATTTACTTTATAGAGATGCATAATTAGGGTTTTATTTTAAAAAGAATGTAAAAATTTTTGGCTTTCCCTAAATTCATAATGCATTTTTATAGAATGAATTGTGAAAGTATATTTTTATTACATTCGGATGAATTACATCATATTAGGGTTGTTGGTTTTTTATCCTCTTTCTATAATATTAATAAACTTACCCTATGTAAATAATTTTAAATATCATTTTAGGGTAAGTATTCCCCCTTTTATTTTCTAGGGTGAGTTATAATATTTACAATTATTGCACCATAGATTATAGGAATTATCTATATTTTGATAATTAAAAGTAAATATCTATGATTAAATATTTAAATTTATTGATATTTTTTATTTATTTATCAAAAACATTTGTACAATTGTATTATGATCTTATTAATATTTATTTGTTATATCATAAATTAATAATTGAATATTTTTAAAGATCATATCAAAAAAAAGGCCTAATACATTATGAACATGATGATTTTTTATTTTAGGTTTTATTAAATGACTATCTAATGTTAGGTGTTTTTGTGCAAGAGCTTAAATATAAGATTATTATGCATAGAACACCAAAGAACAATAAATCAATGTATTTATATAGGAAATATTCCTAAGAACCATTATTTTGGTTTATTATGTATTTTAGGGTTAGTTGCAAGGATTAGGTCCTGTGAAAGGGCATGTCTTTTCACAGTGAACTTTTGAAAAGATATAAATATTGAATCAAAATAAATTCAAAAAGATTACAATGAGATTTTTTGGGAGTACAACTCTCGAAGAGAACAGATATTACACAAATTTTTAATAACAAATGAGATAAGTTGTTTTTTGTTTATTTGAAGTTATATGTTATTATTTCAATCAGTTTTTCAGATACTCTATATAAATTAGTGTTCCACTGTGTTTTATTCCCTGGATATTGTAATTTAAAGTTAAAAATATGAAACTCAAATATCAATTGTATGGTCTACATACTTACTATTGTTCTTATCGGTCTCTTAGTTTGAGTTAAATTCAACAGGACTAGTTGTATAAGTTTATTTTGATTTTTGAATTAAGTGGAAGCCTGTGGAAGGATAGTCTTACTTTATTAAACTGAGTTTTCTTGAAACTGTCTCTGATTATACATAGGATTGGAATTTTTGACTCTACAACCCAAATGCTCATTAGGCACTGATCTTATTAGTATTTGAAAACTGCTATCTGTTTCTCCTTTTATAGTTCACAATTTTATATAATTACTTTCTTGCAAGAATTAGTAATTAGGCTTTAGTGATAATTCAGTATTTAGTTTAGATTTTATAAGATTAAAGTTATCAATAGATTGTATTGTTTACCTCCAAGGATGGTTTACCACCTTGGGAGGAGATTTGATTGTCTGTGTATGCAACCAGCATCATAGAAGATTTTTCAAATTGAAGTGGAATCAAGCCTACTAGCCCTGGCCTAACGAAGCCAAAATTCCAGAGGTAGTACTGTGTACCTATTAGTTGGCCATAACTGATCCTTTGTTTTTTGGCATGACCACATTGATTATCTTGTTCTTTTCAGCTTCCAACTCTACTATTTTAGCATCAATGGCCTCCTGGGTAGTTGGACTCAAATGTGCAGGGGACGGGGGATAAGTCATAAATGCACTAGATGATGATGGTTGGTGAGGCTCCTGATAAATTACCCCTTCGGGCATTAATTATACTTTTTTCTTTCCTTCCAAAGATGCAATTCTGTTATCTTTTAATAGGGACTTGACCCTTTCATCATTGTAGGCTTTGAGTACAAACTCATATTTCTTATTTAGGCTATCATATGCCTCTTTTTCCTTCTTAGCCACTCTCACGCTCAAACTGGCTATTTGAAAGGCTAAGTTTTATGCCTATGTACCTGAGGTATCAAAAACTCTCTTAACAATGAGGCTTCTGGTATCCTCAATCCCATCATCTTCCTTCACTCTTCATTTGTCTTTCTTTTTTAATGAGCATATGGAAAATGTTGCATGGTCTTCACTAAACTGGGCACCAATTGATGTCCCAGCAGTGCTTATTGGTTTTGCTTGCTTCCTTACAACATCAAAAAATACTGCATCTACTAAGTTCCATTGAGGTAGTATGAGGAATCCCTACTTCTTAACCAATTTTCTACCCTCTTCCAGGGTGATCTTATCAAATTTGGAGACCATCTCATGTTTGACCTCTTTTTCTATATCATCCTTAACATAATGAGGCTAAGCTTCTAGTAGCTTTTGACGTTTATGATTCAATTCATCTATATGACTTCTCCAAAAAAATTGAATGAATGCCCTAGTTTTCGCAAAATTTTCATCTTACAAGAATTCATCACTGACTTTCTTGGTAACAAGGTCTAATTCCTTACCAGTGAATTATGCCACTATGAGGTCAGCTGTTGTATTCCTACAGGCCTCTGGCATGCCTTCTTGTAACTCCTGGGTAGTAACAACAATTTCTCCAGCATTCCTTAATTGAACCAATTTCTCAGCAATGGCTTGATCATCAAAATGCATGGGGGACTGGGTAGGAGAGTACAATTCACTCTTTTGTTCTTTTGCTTCCACCTTTTGTCTCTTGGGGGAGGGCACTTCTTGAGTACTAGCACTTTCTGGCCTTTTCCCTTTATGTTGAGGAGGTTTATGAGTTTTGGGCATGATGGTTGTGTACCCTCTCC
The DNA here is from genome assembly GCA_018584345.1 of Thuja plicata. Taxonomy (NCBI): domain Eukaryota; kingdom Viridiplantae; phylum Streptophyta; class Pinopsida; order Cupressales; family Cupressaceae; genus Thuja; species Thuja plicata. Next base: position 124,152 of record MU226914.1, on the reverse strand, counting down.
TTTTGTACACTATATAATCCCCAGGTGGGACCACTCTTCCTTGCTAAAGTTTTCTTAAAATAGCATGAGCCTTTTCTGGCTCAGCTTCCATTAATCTACATTCCTTCTCATTCAAGGTCTACATTATTCCCTCAAATAAAGTCATTAGAGACTCAAATTTCTTGGCCCAAGGAAAGATCTCCTTCAGGGGATCATAAGACTAGTCAAAATTATGTACAAAGTCCAAAGACTTCTTGTACACCAACCACTTCTCCTTCCTGATCTCCTAGTCACCAAGGTCAAAAATCTTTCTGATGATATCCTCTGGGTAATTGAATTGATTCTCTAAGGTCAATCATTTGGTTCTTTTTTTGAACATACCCATTATAAAGTCCTCATTATCTGCACACCTAGATATAGATGTTGCTAAGTGATAGGGCTCAAAGTACTTATCAAATTGCGTCTGCCCATTCTTTGTTATGATGAAATCGTGGGCTCTAGTGAGGGTAGGGAAAATGCTTCCCTTCATTTTTCCTACTAGGGCTTCCTCATGTAATCCACCCAATTGCCTTATGATCTCTGCAATTCCAATATTTAGAGGGACTCTATATGGTAGCACATTAGGGGTTCCCTTGAATCCATAAACTCTAGTCACTGTAGAAACAATGTACAAAATTAGATCTCCATAATTATGGGCAATATTTAGTTATGGGGAAAACTCCATAGGTCTCAAAAGCCTCATCATTTTAGTGTGGACCCTGGCATTTTGATTGCATAACAGTGACATAAGCCTTGTTGCAAAAACCCTATCAAAGTAAACATAGCTAGCTTCTTTCCTGTCCCATGAAAGATCAGCACTCTACATCTGAATAGGCAACTCTTCATTACCCTGGAACTTAGTCAATTCCATTTCTTCGTCTAAGAAGTCTGCATTATTGGACAAGAAAATGTGCATCATGATGGTATACCATCCCATTGGTTTAAGTATGTTACTATCCTAGATTCCTGCCAAACCTTCATGCATTTGTTGTGCAATGTAATATGCAAAGTCAAAAACTATTGATAGGTGGGGATGCAGAATCTAAACCACCATGAGAATTATGTGGATAGGCATTGTTACATCTTTATCTTGTCCCAAAACATGACAAAGGGCACTATACATTTTCCTGGCTTTTCCATTAAAGAAGTCCAATTTAAATGGTTTTGGGGTTCTAGGCCCTACTACAACCAAATCACCTATTTTGTTGAAGTATCACTTTAAAGCCTCATCTCTGTAATACTCCCTCTAAGTCTTGTATACTTCCTTAAAGTATTCAAAGTCAATATTATCCATATGTATTGAGGTAACACTCAACTTGAAGATTCTTCTAATCTCATCAGCTGAAATAGTCAATAGGACATTTCCCTAGGTATCCCTAACAACCCTAGACACCTTGTCATAAGTGTTTGCGATCAGAGTGAACAAATCAGTATCCATAAACACCCCAGGTGCTATCAATTTTCCCATGTCTAACTCCCAAATGTTACAGTCTGGGGTAGTGGCGTTCCTTTGAATATATGCAGTTCTAAACGAGGTGAGACCATTAAAACTAGTTTTGACATCTTTTTCCCATCTACCCGAATCATATAGGCCTTCTCCTACCTTTAGACTAGGATTTAAGTCAACTATCCTCTTTATTTGGGTCGCATCACCCGTAGATCCTTCCAACTATTGCAAAAAATCTTCCCTAACTTTTCTCTTCTGGTAATCAACCTCTATGGAAATCTCAATCCTAGGGGCCATTTTGAATCTAGGGATTTTTAATATGAATTCAGATTTTGAGACAAGAATTCTAAAAACCCTCTTGAATTGCAAATCTTACTCAGAACCTAAATGCTAGTGAATTAGAAAAGCTTACCCATTCTGCAAAGTTGTCATGTGGAGCTAATTACCTCTGTAATTCCATTCTTTTCTTGAATGAGTTTGGTGAATTATTATGACTTCAAGTTTACTTAACCAATTTTACAGCTTCAATCAAATCAGTCATTCAAATTGAACTTAGTTGGAGTGTCCACATGTTCTGCAATCAATTTGCAAGCTTCAATTTCGCGGCTTAATGGCTCTCTGCAACTCATTTTGACAACTTTGAATTTAAGTCATAGATATTAAACATTATCCTCTTCATCTGATGGCTATCTTATTTTCTCAGAAACAACTATTCACCTTGGACATGCGTCAACTCCGCTTAATCGCTTACTCTTTAGATTTTGAGCACTTTACTTTTAAACATTTAAGCGAATCGTAAGATTATTTTACACTTGCAACCTTATTAACATGACTTAAGTTCCATACAGGACCCACCTTTTGTACCACGGGTCACCCAGACTTAATTGCTTACCCATTAGATTTTTTTCACTTTACAATTGAGTGATTAAGCCCACTGTTGATCTTTTCCCATAGATGTTGATCCTTTAAATCCACCTTTACAACCTTAGCTGGCCCCACTAGGACATGTGTCACTACCACTTAATGACTTACTCTTGAGATTTTGTTCACTTAGCAATTAAGCCATTAAGCTGACCATTGGATGGGAAAAAAGTTAACTAATCTTTAATTATCACCAACTCTGAGTATCCGAGTCCACCAGTTGCCAGATGTCAACACTACTTAATGGCTTGTCTAATAGATGTCGAGCATTTTTCCTTTAAGTGTTTAAATAGACCATCGATTATTTCTTAACTTGTCCACTGTTTAACTGAGAACCTGTATGACTTTTGGCCCCACCAAGGACACGAGGCACTGTGGCTTAATGGCTTAACTGATAGATGTCGATTCATTTTGGATTAAGCTATTAAGTGGGCCATCCGATCAAAAAAAAATTTCTCACCACATAAGACAATGAAATAAAAGGCTTTTCTTAGTGGCATGACTTAGGAAATATTAAAGTGGTTTGGATAACACAACTTTATAACCCAACCCTTTTAACGTGAAGACATGACTTATGACAACTTAAGGGACTGAAAAAGTAATGCAAAAAATAGAACCCGGCAAGACACTTAGGGCATTTAGATTCAAATTCAAATAGGGTTATAACATATACTTGAGGGTTCAGGCATTTTTTAGCATTTTCAACTAGGTCAAAGGTAAGAATAGATTTTTTAGAGGCATGAGAATAATTTTAACCATGATTTTAAATCCTTGGACACCATAGATGACAAGGGACCTCAAGAAATTTACAAGGCATACTTCAAACATGAAATAGCACCAACAGTGGCTCTCTCTAAGGATGTTTAGACACTGAGTTGTAACAAGAACCATAGATCTCTGGGGGAGCAGACTGTAAACCAGACTAACCTAAAACTGGAAACAAACACACAACAAAAAGGAAACACACCTATACATATAATACATACTACTGTGCATGGAAAAGAGAGGTTAATTAAAGAAATTTTTTAGGAATTGTCCATGCACTAGCAATTCTTGTTCTTCGTCATCCAGACTCTTGAGGAGATAAGAATCTTTTCTAAAGATCTGGGATATAAAAAAGGCCCTATCCATAATGATTCAAACTTCTTGTGTTTACCTTTTTCTTCAGCTCTGGTATTCCATTGCATTAAAAATTCACCATGCTGAACCTTTCTCTCATCTGCCCTTCTGTCAAAAAAATATTTCTTTTTTTCTTGCAATTTAATGTTTTATCTTTGGCTTTCTCTCCTTATTTCATCCAATTCTACCAACTGAACCATCCTTTCTTCCATAGGTTCAGGAACTTCCATTTTTTCATTTTGGATAAACTTATAAATTGGGAGCAAATTGTTGACAGACATTCTTGACTAAACACCATAAACCAAGTCAAAGGGAGATTTTCCAATGGCTTTCTTGACATTTATCCTATCAGACCAAAGGGAAAGTTTCAATTTAACAGGCCAAGCTCTCTTATTTCCTTCCAAAGTTTTTTTTAAGATTTGTAAAATACTCTTGTTACTGGATTCTGCCTGGCCATTGGCTTGGGGGTGATATGGGGATGAATAAGACATAAAAATTCCCATATCAGAGCAAAAGTGAGTGAATTCTTCAGACCTAAAGCACATGGCATTATCCATTACCATTTTAAGGGGAACAACAAATCTTGTAATTACATTATCCATCAGAAAGTCAATAACCACAGTGCTTGTTTCTCTCTTAGTTGGGATTGCCTCTACCCACTTTGTGAAATAATCAGTTATCAATAAAATCCAACTATGCCTCCCACTTGATTTCTTAGCAAACTCTCCTATAAAATCCACTCCCCACATAGAAAAGGGATCCTCTACTACTACATGGTTTAAAAATAATGCTCCTGAATACTTCATCTTACTTGAGAATCTTTGGCATGGCTCACATTTCCTGAGAAAAGTGTAAGCATCTTGAAACAAACAAGGCCAATAATATCCAACCCTTAGAATTTTATGAGTTGTTGACCTAGCAGAATAGTGCCCTCCACAGATTCCAGCATGCATTTGTTTCAATACCTTCTTTGATTGACCTTTGTCAAGGCATAATAACAAGATCCCATCTCTATTTTTCCAGAACAAATCACCCTACAACAAAACATATTTCTGAGATTGTAATCTCAAACTCCTCCTTTGGTTGTCAATCAAGTTATCTGGGCATTTAGTATTTTTCAAAAAGTATACAATATTGGCGTACCAGGGTTGCATTTTAATACTTGTCAAGCAGTTCTCATTTGCACCAATGCTATTAAATTGGACTAAATCCAAATTTTATTATGTCATCAACTTAGCTAATCCTAATCCCCTCACCAACTTAGTGATATGGATTTCTATGTCAAACTCTTGAACTTTGTTTATCCATTTACATCTTTTTCCTATTACTTCATTTTGAACAAAGATGTCTTTGATAGCAGCATGAGGAACATAGGCACTTACATTTACACATACCAGATAAGGTCTAAAAGCCTTGAATACCTTTGCTAGAGCATAAGCTTGTTTCTCCATCAATTGATAATTTAATTCAGTTGACTGCAATGATTTGCTAAAAAATGCAATGGGATGTTCAAATCCTTCACCATCCTTCTACAATAAGACTGTTGCAATGGTATTAAATGAAGCAAAGGTAAATAAAGAAAAGGGATTTTTGTAATCAGGGGATACAAGGACTAGTGCTTATTGAATAGCTTGCTTTATTTTTTCAAAGGCTAATTGAGCCTCTTGGTCCCATTCAAACTTTACACTTTTCTTCAACAATTTGACAATAGGTTTAACCAATTTTGCAAAGTTGGCAATAAATATCCTTACAAAATTGATCTATCCTAGAAATGACTATATTCCTTTTAGATTCTTAGGAGGAATCACTTTCTGAATAGCTTCTACCCTTCCAGGGTCTATTCTAACTCCTTGTTTTGACACTATGTGTCCCAAAAGCTTTCCCTCAGTGACAGCAAAGTGACACTTCTTTGGGTTTAAGGACACCCCATATTCCAATGCTTTTATAATCACCTTTTCCAGACGATTTCTATGATCCTCTACTATTTTTGAGAAGGCTGTCAAATCATCTTGGTATACTACCATTAGAACATCTATAAGGTCTTTAAAAGCCACATCCATAGCCCTTTGAAAAATGGCACCAACATTCTTCAACCCAAAAGGCATGTGAGTATATACATAAGTGCCCCAAGGAGTAGTAAATGTTTTCTTGAATTTTTCTGATTCCTTAACCATCACTTGGTTGTACCCTAAAAATCCATCCATCATAGACAATAGGTCACTGCCAGTGACTTTATATAACATAGCCTCCATGTTTGGTAGTCCATAATTATCTTTCAATGAGGCTACTTTGAAATTTTGGAAATCAACACACAACCTTATATCCCCATTTTTCTTTCTTACCAGGACTAAGTTAGATACCCAAGATGAATGTGTAATAGGCTTGATTATGCCTACATCTCTTAGCTTCATCAGTTCTGCCTGCATTTTGGTAGCCAGCAATGGATTGATTGGCCTCTATTTTTTTCTGAATGGTTTAATACCTTCTTTCAAAGGGATATCATGCTGAAATAAATATTTTATATAGGCTTTCAAATCCTCATAGGGCCATGCAAATACATGTTTGTATTTCTTCAGCAATTTTATCAAATTTTGTCTTACATTGCTGTCCAATTTTTTACCAATGTAGACTAATTGGGGAGATGTTTCAGATCCCAAATTAATTTCCTCTAAATCTCCCACCTTGACATTGGAATTCTGAGTCATATAATTTTTGTTTATGCTAAACATGCCTTCCAATTCAACCAACCCCTTGGATGACTTCTTGATCAAAGACATATTCCGTATTATCCACAATTGATACTAAAGATTCACAATCAATCTTCTGACCATCATATTGGTCTACACACTCAATAAACCTGAGAATATCATCATCCTCCTCAAAAACTTTCCAATTATGAATATTGTCAGAAACTGCAGGCCTACTTTTTATTTCAACCATAGACATGCCAGTAAGATTAGCATCATTATTTTTTAGGGAAAAATTTGCCAGGAAATCTGCCATTATTTTATTCGATCTCTCTACCAATAAGATATTGAAGGCATCAAAGAATTCTATCCTATCCCAGACAACATACTTATATAATTTTAGTCTGTCATCTTTAGCTGCATAATGTTCCCTAATCTAAGATATAATTAACTGGGAGTCTCCATGAACTTTTAAACACTTAATACCATGCTTGATAGCAACATCCATCCCTAAAATCAAGGCTTCATACTCGGCAGTATTATTTATGCATTGGAAAGTTAGCAGGAATGAGTATTTGAATATGATACCTGATGGGGAAATAAACAAAACTCCTTCTCCAGATCCTTCCTTTGAGCGTCCCCCATCAAAGTACATTTTCCATAACCCATTTTGTTGCAACAACAATTCATCCATAATTGGATCAGTGTTCTTCAATTGTGGCTCAACCTTTTCAACAGTAAAATTTTCCATATCAACATTTATAAAATAGTTTAATTGCTCAAGTAGAACCACTTCCACCATGATAGATGATCGGGGTTCCCTGTACAACTTTACCTCATTCCAATTTACAGGGATGGTTGCATAGGATAAATCTAATTGCATCTTTCCTCCTACTATTGTTGCCCATTGCCTTGATAAAAGCATAACATAATATGGTTTAGTATCCACTACCACTATGTCCATTCTGTAAGTTGCTTCAGGGAAAGAAACAATTTTCACTTCAATATCCTTCAATGTCCCTATCACATGAACTTCCTTATTGTCCATAGCATAGAAACTCCCGGTAGTAGTAGTGACTTGGAGGCCTAATTCCTTTATCACATGATAAGACATCACATTTGTTGTTTCTCTAGAATCAATCATGCAGTTTTTTACCAAGAAACTATTTACCATTAAGGTGACATAAAATGGATAAACACACAGCAGTTCTTGAGTTATTATATTTCCAATACAAATATAAGAAAATTCCTTTCTCTTTCCTTTTCCTTTCACTAGTGAACCATCTTCTTAGGTATCATTTGGTATCAAAGGTATCTCCTCATGGTTGGGAATAAATACATCATCTATCCATTTTAATAGTGTCAGAGCAGCTTCTTTATGCTCTTTTATTTTTAGCATTTCCATAAGAGGAACTGAAACTTTCATTTGGGTCAAAGCATATTTCATGTCAAAATGAGGCAATTCAAGGGACATATTACTTACTCTCTTTACTTTCTTGGACTTGTCATTTGGTGCTAATTCTTCTCCTGTTTCTTCATTTTTAGAGTGGTCAAAATATGACCCTGCTTGTTTCTTATGATTTTCACTCTTTTCTTCCCTGTCTTGGGAATTCTCAGTAACTCTAGGCTGCTCCCCTTTTACATAAACAAGAATAGGCTTAGCTTGAGCTGCTTGCAATATTCTATTTCTTAAGTTGTAAGCACTTCTTCCCTAATTAATTGTTGCAACAGTTAAAGAAATCTTTTCTTCATTAGTGGGAGTCCTAAAATGAGATTCTGAACTATCATTACCCACTGTATTTATAGTTACTTGTGAAACATTTTCATCCTGATAGTTTTGATAGGATGAATTTTGTAATTGATGTTTAGAACAATATTTATCCTCTGTAGACAAAATATCAGAAAATGATCCAGTATCAGAGAGCCATGGGTATGGTTTCTTCACAGTAAACATATTGATAGCAGGACCTTCTTGTTCTCTCTCCTCTGTTTGATCAAACAGTGCCTGGGCTACTACGCATTGATAGGAAGAGTGTGGCATGTTGCAAGAATCACACCAAGGAGTATTCTCAACATAATTGTCACTATTCCTCTTTAGGGGATCTGGGGTTTCCTTTTCCTTTGGGTTATCTTGCCCATCAGGGATCAATTTACCATTATTCCAATTTTTCTTGTAGGGGTAATCTCTTAGGTTAGGTTGTTTGTCAAATCTTTGGTTAGGGTATTTATTATCATGGTATCCCTCTCTATCATTTTTATCCATTTTTCCAGCAAGGTGTTTTACTGCACTCACTATTTTATCCACTGTATCATCTTCTTTAAAACTTTTATTGGATGATCCATTTTCCTTGCAAAGTTTATTTCTTCCCTCTTCCCCAATTTCCCTGATGCTCTCCTATTTCTCTCAATGTCAATTGCTATTTTGTAAGCATCCCTTAAGGTTTTAGGGTTTTTATCTTTGAGTAGATAGGACATTTTTCCATCAGCAACATTGATATAAGTGGTAAGGCACACTTCTTCATCTAACCTTAACACTTGGAAAATTTTATTCATGGCCTTCTGAAATCTACTGTTAAAATCAGTCATACTTTCATTGGGTAATTTCTTAATGTTATTAAACTCATTTAACATGTATCTATAATTAACATGCTCTCTATACTATTCCCTGAAAGACTTTACAAATTCATCCCAGGAAGCAATACTATCATTTGGTAAATTTCTAAACCAATCCCTAGCATCTTCAATTAAAGATTGAACAAAAAGATTCATAATGACATCCTCATTCTCAATCTCAAATTCAGTTATCTTATCACTAAAATATTTTAGATTCTCCTCACAAGTAACAACATTATTTCCTGTGAACTTAGGGATTCTATCTCTTACCTCATTGGGGATCATATTAGGGTGACCAGGAATGCCTTCAAAGAAGAGAGCCCTATATCTGTTCATGTGGATAGGCCTTCTTTGGAAATTTCCCAGCTCACTATTACCATTTGGTCCAGCACCTCCTTCTTGATGTTGAATAGGTGGGGGAACACTTTGCTTAGGATTAGTAGCTTGAATTATTGGGCCTGGACCCGCAAGTCGAGCAGTTACACTAGGGCCATAATTCTGAATATTTGGATTCTTTCCACATTCTTGAACTTTAGGAGCAACACCTTGATTGTTGACATTTAGACCAACAGAAGGATTTAATTGTTGTACCCCTTGATTCACGGGCATAGAACTACTTGTAGTAGTATTATTAGTAGCATGAAGAAAAGCTATCTTAATTCTCATATTAGCTACAGAAGCCTCAAATTCCAAATTCTCTAATTGTTTTGCCAAGTCATCGTTAGCCCTCCTGGCTTGTTCAATGTCCAAATCAATTTCATGTATTCCTTCAGGATTAGAAACTTTCTTCTTGGGCTCATTTATGTTGATAGCAACAAATTTTTGCTTGCCTTTATCAGGGGCATCCTTAGTAGTCATTTTGAGTTTTGCATTTTTTTCAGTCTCATAGGTCCTTCCTTCTCAAATCATCCTTGTTAGGATTTGGGGCTTTATTTGGGATTTTGTTTCTCAAGTCTTCAAGGTTGCCAAACAATTCTGGATTCAAAATTTTAACCTCTTGACTCAAACTCTTGGCCTTGAGGTCATTCCTTCTACTCTCTGCTAAGAGCTCTTCCCTTTCTAACATAAATTCATATATTTTTTGTCCACGTTTCTCCTCTTCTTTGGCTATTTATTTTTCTTGTTCTTTATTTTTTCTCTTCAAAGCCATAATTTTGTCTTGCAATTTATCAGATTCATATGAAGTTGTTTTAGTAGTAGAGGTCTCTTCTGGTGGAGAAAGGTTTTCTTCTGCACGGAAGAAACCTATATCGGCATTTTTTCTATCCCTGAAAGGATCAAAATTAGCATCAGATGGCCCCGCAGGTCCTGCATCTTCAGATGAAGATTATTTTCTTTGAGGAATGGGAATCTCCACCCTACCCTTAGAGGTATTTTGGGAATTATACTTGGAAGTTCCTCTCCTAGACCATTTCTTCCTTTGAGGTGTATGGAGTTCCTCTCCAACATTCATTTCAAGATTTTCTCTAAAGTATGATATGGTATTCTTTTGTCGACTCATCTTTCAAAACAGACAAATATTTTCAAAATATGTAAATGTGCTAAACTGGAGTATATATAGGTTAGAGTCACCACCTCTTTTTGGAGGATAAATATACATAAAGACCAAGTGTCTTTTCCTAATTCAGGTTTCCTCTTATAGCAATAAGTCAGAATGAAACTTGAAAATAAAGTTTGCTTGATAAATCCTCACCTGGCGACTTCAAGAAAATGATTCTTCACTGCTCGTATTAATGCAAATATTTTCAATCAAATGGATTTTCATCTTGAAAATAGACAAGGAGTCAAATTAGAGGTTTTAGGGTTATCATTTATTCCAACTGAGATAAGATTTGTATCATTTTCAAGACAAAGACCTTCAAACAGTGTGCCATGATAGACAAGCAGAGGAAACTCGCTTTAATGATTATGAGGAAAAAAAAACTAATTCTCAGAATTGCAAGAACAAAATCTCTCATGAACATGACTCTTAGATCATTACAAAAATTCCCCAATAGAGTCACCAATTTGTTAGCTCTTTTTCTTGTAGGAATCAATTAAAATAACAATAAATGCCTGACCCTCTATTCCCAACTAAGATTCATACATGAACAAGGCTAATTAACAAGGATGCTATCCTTCTTCACTTTGAGCTCCACAAACTCAGGCGGGTGTACCTATCTTCAGATTCACTGATTCCCAGAGAATCTTACAATGGATCGAGGACTTATAATCCTTCTTCTTTTTAAGTTCTCAGAACTAGGAAGGATAACCTATTGATTCTCTCTTTAAGGAATCACTAAAGTGAATTGTACTAAATACAACTAACTAGACATGTATTTGAGATAATAGAAATATAAAGATTGATTGATATTGGATTGATGGTAATAACCACTTGTCAGCGTTTTGGCCAGTGCCTAATCATGGGTCATAGAGTTAGAATAAAACATACATACATCAGGGACAATTATTTCAAATACTACCAAAACCTTAGATGGAATGCCTTACATACTATCCTCTAATCCTCACACCCCTGTATCAAATTCCTACATAAACCCTAACCCTCTATAATTATCTCCAAGATTTAAACTCTCATTGAAAGAAACTCACAAACAATAACATGGCTACCATATAACTAGTATACTCAAATTGCCTTACAAATTGATCATAAAAGAGCTAAGAGAAAATTAAAAAAGACATCAATGGTGTCAAAATGGATATTCCATTGTATTTTATTAATATAATCTTGATATCAGTACATTCAAAAGACTGAAAACCAAAGCTCGGACACAATTCAGAAGTCTGCTTTGCAGTTTTTATTTTACCATCCCATTTAGAATATTACAACTTCGTACTTATAGAAAGTCCTAGTTATCTTGAAATCCTTTTGAAAAATAAGGTTGTAACAAGCTTCAAATGATGTGGCTATAGGACAAAATTACATGTTACAGATGAGACAAAAATAAGGTGCAGCGAATAACAATTCCTTGTTACAAGTTATGTGATCCTTTGTCCTATGACCGCCTGAATGCTTGGAGCTTCTCTGAGGTTGTTGGGTGCTTATCATCTCAAATTGTCCTCTGTATTGATGCAGAATCCTTAATCTTGATTTTTTCAAATAGCTCAGCATCTTTGGTGCTCGCTGTCACTCTTATATTTACTGCCTTATGCTACTTGAGTGATCACACCATACTTGCTCACCCAAGTGGTAAACACCTCATCATCTTGCCAACTAAAATTTAGCACCTCATCCTTCTGGCTGTTGAACTCCTCCCAATCAACATTGGCCTTCTCAATTTCTACTTCCTAAGATTCAAAAAATGGCTTGGCTTTATTTAGAATATCAATAGTTAGCACAAACCAGCCATTATTTCCTAATGTAATAATACTTTTTGTCCTACTGGTTAATGCTTCATTCAGTTGCCTAGCCATAGGGCTTCAGTCTTTATGTTCCCATCCATTTTGAAAATATTGGGAAACATGTCATATCTATCCCTAGAGAACTCTCCTCTCAAAGTTTCTACTCTTCTGATGACCATGTTCTTCTTGGTGTCCAATTTGACCATCAATTTGAGACATTTGTGGGTTCTTGTCAGAATGATATCAATATTATTTTGCTCCTTTGAGAGAGAGTAAAAATATTTGACATGGGCTGCCTTCCCCTTCCAGGTATCAACTATCAGATCCCACTGCTCCTTTCCCACGTCATGACTATTCAAGATGCTAGCAATCTTCTTTCCTAATAAATAGAGGTTGGCAAGGTTAACCTCACTAGCATATCTCTTCAGGTTGGAATATATTTGGTCAGAATGCCTTTGCTTCACCAATTATTCAGCCTCTTTATATGTAGGGGAGTCTTCAAGATCCCTCTTTCCCTCTCCTTCTAACCTTGATCATTCATTGATTAGCCTGTTCTTTTCAGATTCCATCTCTACTCTTTTAGCATCAATGGCCTCCTAGGTAGTTGGACTCAAAGGTGCAGGGGATGGGGGATAAGTCACAAATGGACTAGATGAGGATGGTTGGTGAGGTTCTTGATAAATTACCCCTTGGGGCATTAATTGTACTTTTTTCTTTCCTTCCAAAGTTTCTATTCTGTTATCTTTTAATAGGGACTTGACCCTTTCATCATTGTAGGGTTTGAGTAGAAATTCACATTTCTTTTTTAGGCTATCAGATGCCTCTTTTTCCTTCTCAGCCACTCTCAGCCTCAAACTAGCTATTTAAAGGCTAATTTTTCTGCCTTTGTACCTGAAGTATCAGAAACTCTCTTGACAATGAGGCTTCTGGTATCCTCAATCCCATCATCTTCCTTCACTCTTCATTTATCTTTCTTTTTTAATGACCATATGTCCAATGCTTCATGGTCTTCAGTAACTGGGCACCAATTGATGTCCCAGCAGTGCTCATTGATTTTTCTTACTTCCTAAAAGCATCTAGAACTACTGCATCTGCTAAGTCCCATTGAGGTAGTATGAGGACTCCCTGCTTCTTAACCAATTCTCTACCCTCTTCCAGGGTGCTCTTATCAAATTTGGAGACCATCTCCTATTTGACCTCTTTTTCTATATCATCCTTAACATAATGAGGTTGAGCTTCCTATAGCTTTTGACATTTATGATTAAATTCATCTATATGACTTCTCAACAAAAATTGAATGAATGCCCTAGTTTTGACAAAATTGTCATCTGACAAGAATTCATCACTGGCTTGCTTGGAAATAGGGTCTAATTCCTTAGTAGTGAATTTTTCCACAGTCAAGTCAGCTTCTCTATGCCTAGGGGCCTTCGGCATCCCTTCTTGTAACTCCTGGGTAGTAACAATAATTTCTCCAGCATTCCTTAATTGAACCAATTGCTCAGCAATGGCTTGATCATCAAAATGCATGGGGGACTAGGTAGGAGAGTACAATTCACTCTCTTTCTCTTTGGCTTCCACCTTTTGTCTCTTGGGGGAGGGCACTTCATGAGTACTAGCACTTTCTAGCCTTTTCCCTTTATGTTGAGGAGGTTTATCAGCTTTGGGCATGATGGTTGTCTACCCTCTCCTTTTGTACACTACATAATCCCTAGGTGGGACCACTCTTCCTTGCTGAAGTTTGCTTAAAATTGCATGAGCCTTTTCTGGCTCAGCTTCCATTAATCTTGGTTTCTTCTCATTCAAGGTCTGCATTATTCCCTCAAATAAACTCATTAGAGACTCAATTTTCATGGCCCAAGGAAAGAACTCCTTCAGTGGATCATAAGACTTTTCAAAATTATGTACAAAGTCCAAAGAATTATTGTACACAAACCACTTCTCCTTCCTCATCTCCTAGTCACCAATGTCAAAAAAATTTTTGATGATATCCTCTAGGTAATTGAACTGATGCTCTAATGTCAAGAATTTGGTTCTTTTTTTGAACATACCCATTATAAAGTCCTCATTATCTGCACACCTGGATACAGATGTTGCTAAGTGATAGGGCTCAAAGTACTTATCAAATTGCATCCACCAATTCTTTGTTATGATGAAATGTTGGGCTCTGGTGAGGGTAGGGAAAATGCTTCCCTTCATTTTTCCTACTAGGGCCTCCTCATGTAATCCACCCAATTTCCTTATGACCTCTACAATTCCAATCTATATGGCAGCACATTAGGCGTTCCCCTGAATCTATAAACTCTAATCACTGTAGAAATAGGGTACAAAATTAGATCTCCCCAATTATGGGCAATCTTTAGTTCTGGGGAAAACTCCATAGGTCTCAAAATCCTCATCATTTCAGTGTGGACCCTGCATTTTAATTGCATAATTGTGACCTAAGCCTTGTTGCAAAAACCCTATCAAAGTAAACATAGCTAGCTTCTTTCATGTCTCATGAAAGATCATTACTCCACATCTGAAAAGGAAACTCTTCATTACACTGGAACTTAGTCAATTCCATTTCTTCCTCAAATATGTCTACATTATTGGACAAGAACATGTACATCATGAGGGAATACCATCCCATTTCTTTAAGTATGTTACTATCCTGGATTCCTGCCAAACCTTCATGCATTTGTTGTGTAATGTAAGATGCAAATTCGAAAACTACTGATAGGTGGGGATGCAGAATCTGAACCACCATGAGCATTATGTGGACATGAATTTTTACATCTTCATCTTCTCCCAAAGCATGGCAAAGGGCACTATACATTTTCCTGGCTTTGCCAGTAAGGAAGTCCAACTTAAATGGCTCTAAGGTTCTAGGCCCTACTACAACCAAATAACCTATTTTTTTTAAGTGTCCCTTTAAATCCTCATCTTTATAATACTCCCTCTGAGTCTGGTATACTTCCTTAAAGTATTCAAAGTCAATATCATCCATATGTATTGAGGTATCACTCAACTTGAAGATTCTTCTAATCTCATCAGCTGAAACTGTCAATAGGACATTTTCCTGGGTATCCCTAACAACCCTAGACACCTTGTCATAAGTGTTTGCGATCAGAGTGAAAAAATTAGTATCCATAAACACCCCAGGTGCTATCAATTTTCCCATGCCTAACTCCCAAATGTTACATTCTAGGGTAGGGGTGTTCCTTTGACTATATGCAGTTCTAAATAGGGTGAGACCATTAAAACTGGTTTTGACATCTTTTACCGATCTACCCGAATTATACAGGCCTTCTCCTACCTTGACACGGAGATTTAAGGAAACTATCCTCTTGATTTGGGTTGCATCACTTGTAGATCCTTCCAACTATTGTAGCAAATATTCCCTAACATTTCTCTTCTGGTAATCAACCTCTCCAGAAGTCTCAATCCTAGGGGCCATTCTAAATCTAGGGATTTTCAATATGAATTTATATTTTGAGACAAGAATTCTAAAAACCCTCTTGAACTACAAATCTTACTCAGAACCTGAATGTTGGTGAATCAGAAAAGCTTACCCATTCTGCAAAGTTGTCGCGTGGAGCTAATTACGTCTGCAATTTCATTCTTTGCTTGAATGGCTTTGGTGAATTATTGTGACTGCAAGTCGACTTAAGCAATTTTACGGCTTCAATCAAATCAGTCATTTGAATTGAATTTAGCTGGAGTGGCCACACGTTCTGCAATCAGTTTGCACGCTTCAATTTGGTGGCTTAACGGCTCTCTTCAACTCATTTTGATAACTTTGAATTTAAGTCATAGATATTGAACATCATCCTCTTCATCTGACGGCTATCTTATTTTCCCAGAAACAAATATTCACCTTGGACATGCGTTAGCTCCACTTAATCACTTACTCTTTAGATTTCAAGCACTTTGCTTTTAAGCTTTTAAGCGAACTGTCAGATTCGTTTACACTTGCAACCTTATTAACATGACTTAAGCACCATACAAGACCCACCTTTTGTGCCATTCATCACCCAGAATTAATTTCTTATGCATTAGATTTTGTTCACTTTACAATTAAGTGATTAAGCTGACCATTGATCTTTCCCATAGAAGTTGATCCTTTAACTCCACCTTTACGACCTCAGCTGGCCCTACTAGGACACATGTCACTACCGCTTAATGGCTTACTCTTTAGATTTCATTCACTTTGCAATTAAGCCTTTAAGCTAATATTGGATGGGAAACAAGTTAACTGATCTTTAATTATCACCAGCTCTGAGTATCCAGGTCCACCAACTGCCAGATGTCAACACCGCTTAATGGCCTGTCTGATAGATGTCGAGCATTTTGCCTTTAAGCATTTAAGTGGACTGTTGATTATTTCTTAACTTATCCACTGTTTAACTAAGAACCTTTATGACTTTCGGCCCCACCAAGGACACGTGGCACCATAGCTTAATGGCTTAACCAATAGATGTCGATTGGTTTTGGATTAAGCTATTAAGTGGACCATCTGATCAAAAACTATTTTCTCACCACATAAGACTATGAAATAAAAGGATTTTGTCAGTGGCATGACCTAGGAAATATTAAAGTGGTTAGGATAACACAACTTTATAACCTAACCTTTTTAACGCGAACACATGACTTATGACAACTTAAGTGACTAAAAAAGTAACGCAAAAATATAACCCGTCAAGACACTTAGGGCATTTAGATTCAAATTTGAATAGGGTTATAACAAATACTTGAGGTTTCAGGCAGTTTTTAGCATTTTCAGCTAGGTCAAAGGTAAGAACAGATTTTGCAGAGGCATGAGAATAATTTTAATCATGATTTTAAATCCTTGGACACCATAGATGATAGGGGACCTCAATAAATTTACAAGGCATAATTCAAACATGAAATAGCACCAACACATTGAGTCAGTTTTAGTTCATCAACTAATGAGAATAAATAAAAGTTAGATTTGTCACTACAAGAATATAATCATAATAATCATGCACTTAACGTGGATAAAACAAGGGAACTTTTGAAAATAATTTGAATGCTTCTAATGCTTGGATGGCATATGCAATCCTCTTTTTTTATTGACTAGATAAGGATAAAACTTGATCCAATTTTCAAATCTAAAGTTGAAGTTGGTGGATTTATAGAAGGCTCTAGTTTTGATCCAAAAGTAAAACATTAGCTATTTGGTCACATGCATTTTCTACACAAAAGTCGAGGCCTACTGAGATACACGATAAAAGGAAGGGTGACATGCTTATCTTGAATATTAAAATTTTTAGTAATACAAACATTTATCACCTTTTAACTCATGTGTCATTTTTGAATTGATCCAAAGCTGAAGATTTAGAGAGACGAGTTGAAGTGGCATATACTAGTCTTATAAGGATTTTAAAAGAGTATGAAGGGAATCTTATGATAAATAGTAAGCTTGAAGAGAGAATTATTGAGCTGATAGAAAAGTTAGATAATATGCCATTTCTTTCTACTCATGAGATATTGGATTCTTTAGTTGAGATTTCTAGTGAGTTTCTTCCATCTATTTCTAATGTTGTTGTTTTTGTCCCTGTTGAAAATGATGAAAAGATGAATGATTATGCTGGTAGAATAGAGAAATTAGAGGAAGAAAATAATACTTTAGGAGTAAAAATATTTATATTAATTATACAACATAGCATAGGCATTTTAAATAGAAAATTGGATGTTTTCCATGGTTCTCATATATTCTTACAAGTTGCATGAGGGAATTTTTTAGAGGCAGTGGTCCTTATGAACCCTTTTTCACCTTATGGTCAGGAGGAAATTTGTTGATGGAGAAACTCGTATCTATTTTAATTAATAGGATTGACTTACCTGATAAGATTGCAAAGAAAAAGGATATGGTTAACATAATACACATTGCTTACATTCTTCAGGGGAAAAGATCAGATAAACAATGACAAGTTGTAGTTATTTGTTGAGTCATACAATGCCTATATTACAAAGATTTATTACAAGGAGGGAAAATAAGGATGTCCATACATGGATAGAGATTTTGATTTTATTTTTGATAGTGTTAAAATGTTGTTACATCTAACAAGTGATATTGATACTATATGTGTTTGAATGTTGACCTCTAAATCAGCCACAACACAAGATAGTCATTGTTCAATCGTTGAATCAAGAAGATGAACATGAATTGCTCATTCCACAATATCGATCGAATCGACCTGTTGCCTCCTATTTAGTTGGGGTGTTTAATTACTCTTAGAATGAGAGCCAACAACCATAGACAATTTCTAAAATGGAGGATTTGAAAGCTTTGAAAACTGAAATGAAATTTATTCTATATGAGAGATGCAATTGAAATCTAGAAATGAAGATGCATATTTTAAGCTAAGAAACTTGAAAGATATAACAGAATTAAGCTACTTGATAAATAAACAAACTAAATTGAGATGAAAAATGCCATTAAGCTAAATGAGATTACACTAAATATGCAATAAAAGCTTGGAAATATGGGAGAATTGAGACAATAATTCACTATAGTTTAGGTACTCTAAAAATTGCTCTCCCAAATGAAGGAAAGAGGGTCCATAATATAGAAAAGCCTGAAGAGAGGATGAAGAGTTTCTTGGGAAGAAATGGCTGACTCTTCATCTTCATAGAGGAAGGTGAGACAAATATGATGGAATTATTTAATTAAATAAATGAGTTATTGCCACATGGGTGGCTTTTCACATTGTTTGAATTATTAAATTCAAGTGAGAATAATCCATTCAAATAACCAAATAATATTTAATTCCCTTGATGTGTATTAGCTAAAGGGGGTGGGATTAATTTAATTTAAAAGCACTTAGGACTTTAGAATTAAATTAATTAATCATAAGTATTTTTAGCTAATAAATCTTGAAAATTTAGGAATTAAATATTGTGTAAGATTTATTCAAATTTAGGTTTTTCTGCATTTGAGACTAAGTCAATTAAAGACAATTAGGAAGGAGAATTTGCCTAGTACAATAGGTCTTTGATGATGAGAATTTGAAGAAATGCACCAAAATTGATTAGAATTGTAAGGTGCCAATTTGGGGGTATTACATTTTTCCTCTCTTTGAATTGATGTGTGAGCAGGGTGTTGTTTCAAAGAATAGTATGATGTGACAGATGAAGATTTTGGGAGTCTAGGTTAGGTTTCCAAGACACTGATCAGGTCGAGAAGCAGAACCATCTTTAGAAAAAAGCATGAATCTCCAAAGTCTAAGTTAGATTACGAAGACAATGGTCCAAATACCAATTGAGAGAAAATTGGAATCAGGGTTAGATTGCCCCAATACGAAGGTTAGCCCTCCGAGATCCGGGTTAGGTTGCCCAGATAACGGTCGAAAAGAGCTTTTGAGTGCTATCTTTAGAATGAAGCATGACTTTTAGAAATTAGGGTTAGATTGCGCCAATACCCAATGGGATTTCAAGAATCATCTCCAGAATGAAGCTTGATCCTTGAGGATCTGAGTTAGATTTCTCAGATACGTAGAAATATATATGACAAGATGACAAGATGCGAGGCATCAAGATGCCCCTAGAGATTCAAGATCATGGAATATCCAATTTTGACCATAAGATAAAAAATATTGAATATGCCCAAAGTGATGAGATGCCCCTAGCAATGGGGTTTTTGATTCAGATTAGACTGAATCAAGAATGATGCGAAAAGATTCAATGATGCAATCATCCTACCCCCTTGGGAGCGAAATTGAAAGATGACACAACAAAAAGATGATTGACAGCAAAAGATTATAGATAGAATTAAGATTGAAGATCTAAAGGAATTTAGAGATAGATCAAAAGAAGGAAAAATTGATTTAGAGTGGTCGGGAGGTCTTGTTGACTAGGTTTGACCATAGTTGACCAAGTTTGACGAGAATTGACTAGAGTTGACTTTTGATGAAAAGATTGCAGAAGCCAAGAAAATGATGATGAGAGATGATTCTGACAAGAAAGTGACATCAAAGAGTTGACTGCACAAGCATCAGAGCACATTGGTCCCAAAATTTTAAAATGCAATTTTGAGCTATATAGAAGTGTCAGATTTCTATTTTGATCACGAAAATGGATATTGTAATATACGATAGGTACTAACCAAAAGAATATGAATGAAGATCAAGAGCAAGGATCGGACACTTGTGCAGTCAAGAGGAATCCAGGATAAAGATGAGAACCTTCGAAGAGTGAGAAGACAATGAAGAGAGCACCAAAATTGTCGCTATGCAAGCTTAAAATGTGAATGCAAGCCTAAGCTAAATGCAACCCTAAGACTTGGTTGTTGGACTCATCGCATAATTATCATCATTGAGTTTGGAAAATTGGAGTTGATACAATCCTTACTGGTGCCAATGTAACCATAAGAATATAAATATGACTTTCATCAGATAAAATGTAGGAAACAAACGTAAGCGCCAGGGCACAAAAGCCAAGATGACTTGAATATTGTTTCTAGTTTGATATAGTAAGAGTACACAAGTAAAAAAATAGAGCAATAACAGTCAAAAAGATAGTTCCAACCTCCCCTTGGTGTACAAATAAATAAGATTGAGGGATGTGAGGCTTTCCCACCTTAATGGAGAAGGTCTTATCACATACACCCTGTTTATTTGACGTTGTTAGATCATCAAAACCACACCCACAAGCAGTAGACAATGAAAATATCAATGAAACTCATGAGAATAGACAACATACAAAGAAAGATTCAATCATAGCTCAACATGTTTCAAAGTTTACAAATGTGCATGTGTTTTAAGGGTGTTGAAAAAAAAAAACTATTGTGCTTGTGAGTGCGATGTGTTTGATTGCTATCGAGAGATGTTTACGTTGTGATGTCCAATGTGTCTAAAGATAGTGTTGAAAAAAACTGTTTGATTGGGGTGTTGAGAAACACCAGTCTGTGCAAGTAGATAGTTTTCCTTTAGAACTAACAAGATTACTGACTCAAGTGTAAACTGAAGATGTGATCAAAGTGGGGAGCCATGCCCCCAAGTAATGAATGTTGATGACTGACTTGACTCATATAGAGAGGATGAATCTGAGTAGATTGCCCCAAGGTTATGATGATGTGGTTGTGTCAAGTTAGGTGGGATCTTGAAAAGACCCGAAGTGTCATGAAAGTGACTGAAAGCTATGTACAGACTAAAGCAAAGCATGCGAAGACTGAATATCGATAGATAGAGAATTTGGGTATAACTCTAACTGTAACGAATTGATGTAAAAATATATAGATAGTGAGTTGATGTGAGAAATCTCAGTAGTATAATGATAGTAGGCAGATGCAGTGAGAATTACTGGTGACTGACGCAAAAAATATTCTTAAGTATAAAGATCGACGTGAGATCTAGACATCAGCAGGCAGACTCAGTGAGAACCATTGGTGATTGATGCGAAGAGGAGAGAGACTCCAAAAGATAGGACAATACCCCCTAGACTAGGAAGATGACCCTAAGTGTGGCCAGTTTCAATCCATGTGAGGTCAAGAAAAATCTTGAAAATAACTGAGAGTGAATGCATGAGCAAGCAAACTAAAGGAGGAAAGAAAACTAAAGCAGGAAAGCAAACTAAAGCAAGAAAGCATGAGAACAAACTACAAGACCGGCAAGGGATGCCGTGATAGATAGAGCTTTGCGAAACAAGAGGCACCAGTTTATCAAGTTTTCACCATCTTGGCAGAAATTCTAGTTTTGCTACCATGACACCTGTTTACCAGGTTTTCATCAATGGCACATTTTTCTCTTTTTTTTCATTTTTTTGTATTTTTCATTTTTATTTTTTATTTTTTTGTATTTTTGCATTTTTATTTTTATTTTTTTATTTTTTGTATTTTTCAAGGTGCCTGTTTACTAGGTTTTCACAAGGATAATAGATACATCAAAGATCCTGCTTGCCAGGTTTTCACTAAGATGATCATTTTTTAGGACATTTTGCAATTTTTAGAATTTTCTCAGAATAGAGTATGTACATGAGCATTCAGAAGACATCTCAACTATAGAACTTCTTCAAATGAAGAGCATTAATAGGCTCTATGAGTTGTTCCCCCTCTGTGATAGAGAGTTGGTAAGCACTAGACCCAAATACTACAGTTATAACATACAGACCAAGCCAGTTTGGTTCAATTTTTCCTTTTTGGACCCGCTGCTGTTGATTCTTGGGGTTCTCTCTCGGGACAAGATCACCCATTTGGAATTCCCTTACTCTAATCTTCTTGTTGTAGCTTTTATATATTCTCTTCTGATATGCTCGGAGATGATTGAACGCCACTTTCCAACATTTATCCAGTAGTTCAAGCTCTTGAAGCCAAGATATTCTGATATCATCATCACTAATGAGGCCCTTCAGAGAGACTCACAAGGTAGGAATCTCAACCTCAATAGGAAGCACTGCATCTGCACCATAAACTAAAGAAAAGGGTGTGGCCCCTATTGGTGTTCGTATACTAGTGCGGTAAGTACATAAAGCCAGATTAATCTAGAGATGCCAGTCTCGTCCAAATTTGTGTACTGTGTGGTGTAAGATCTTGAGAATAGTCTTATTTGAAGCTTCTGTGTGTCCATTACCCTACGGATAATAGATAGAAGACCAGTGCTGAATAATTATGAACTTAGTGCATAATTCTTTTAGATCCTTGTTCTTGAATTGCCCCCCATTGTCAGTGATTATCGTAACACCCCAAAATTGGCATCTTGCAACCCTAACCAATTTTGTTGCATTTGTCGCTCTTCTAAATCGTCAAAGTCCTATTGTACTAAGCAATTTTGATTTTTCACTGACTCTACTCGACCTGAGTGTCAAATGCAAAAAATCCTAAATCTGTATTAATCATACATCATATTTAATTCCTAAATATCTATTTGGCTAAACAAACCCTATGATCGAATCAATTTAATTAATAAAGTCCTAGCACTTTAAATTAAATTAAATTCACCCTCTTTAGTTGAGACACATGAAAAGGAATTAAATAATATTTAATTATTAAATAAATATCCTCATTTCAATAATTGAATTTAATTATTTAGATAATTGAGAAAAAGCAATTATGAGGTCATATTTATTTAATTAATTGGATATTCTCTCAAAAATCTTATCTCTATTTAGAAATGGAAACTTTGAATTAATTGTGCTTTAAAGAGAAATAAAACAATTAAATTCAAATAAAACAATATTAAATCAAAGAAAGAAAACAGTTAAAGAAAGAAGAAAACAATTTATTGAATTCTTTTCAATAAAGCTTTCTATTTTTAACTGGCTTTTCTATTTTTTTTTATTTCAGAAAGGAAAGTTTCTATTCTGATCCTCTTAGAGTCTATAAAAGAACTCTCATTCTTCATTCAAAGGCCCTTGATTACCCACTTACTTTTATGCATTGTTAGAATACTGAATTATTGTCTCATTTCTTAATATCTCATATAGAATAATTTTATATGGCAATAGAATAGCTTCAATTTCTAGAATAATGGCATTTAGCAATCATGTTTAGATCATCTCACATCTTTCATTTCTTAGCATAATCTTACATTGTATTTCATTCATCATGATAAATCCTTCATTCTTAGATTGGTCCATGGTTGTGACACTCTCGTTCTGAGAGCAATTTCAAAAACCCCGTCTAGATAGAAGGCAACAGGTTGAATCACGCAGGCAGATAAGATGAATAATCTCATATTCAGTCTTGTATGTACCTGGTGAAGGACTATGTTGAAGTGTGTGGTTGATTAACAAGGCCAAAATTAACACATACAATTATTGATGAGGGTACACCATATCTGTAGATGATGTAGTTTAGTATAAACATGGCCACAGACTTGCCATCGGCTATGATGAGAGGCACTGCCTCAACCCACTTGGTAAAATAGTTTGTAGCAGTAATGATGAATTTATGTCCCCTTGAAGAAGATGGATGTTTCTGACCCACCAATTCAAAGGTCCACTACTGAAATGGCCAAAAGCTGATGAAAGGAATGAGCTCCTTAGTAGGAGCATGGATCAGATTTCCATGAAGATGGCACTGTTTGCAAGATTTAGAAAATTATGTAGCTTCTTTCTCCATATCTGGCCAATTGTAACCAGCTCTAATAAGTTTGTGAGCCAATGTCAGTCCTTTTGAGTGAGACCCATAGATGTCTTTATGAACCTCTACTAATGCACACTTGGACTCATCAGGTTCTAAACACCTAAGGAGGGTACCGTCTAGACCTCGCCTATATAAGTTTTTAGCTATGATGACAAACTATGAAGCACTGCTGATTAAGTGATGTTTCTCATTTCTGGTGTAAGTGTCCAGAATGATCTGGTCATGAAGGTAGGAGTAAATATGGTGGTAGCAGGATGAGTCATGTCCAATGAATGAACAGATCATCCTGGATTCATGGGAATTATAAGCTGGGTAGCATAATGTCTTAACTAGGAATTCATGTCGAAAGTCATTTTCTAGCATTTGTAACATGGAAGCCAGAGTAGTCGTGGCATCGACTACTTTATTATCTACCCTTGGAATTTTTTGGAAAGTAATGTGTGCAAAGTATTTCTTGAGATCATCAATCATCTTTTTATAAGGCACCAATTTTTCATCTTTTGTTTGGTAGATATAATTCACTTGATTGATAACCAACTGTGAATCTCCAAAGACCTTTAGCTCATCGACATGCCATTCAATAGTGATCTTTAATCCATTAATCAAGGGTTCATACTCAGCAGTTTTATTTGTGCAAGGAAACAACTTTTTGTAAGCCTTTGGTAATGAATACCACTAAGGTGTAATGAACAATATTCTGGCACCTGACCCCTGCTGGGTGAATGATCCATCAAATAACATGGTCCATGCCTGATGTGTGAGAAGCATGATGGACTCATCTGGGAACTCAATCCTTAATGGTTGATAGTCTACAATAGGTGCCTCGGCCAACTAATCTGTAATTGCTTTCCCTTTGATAGATTTTCTTTCCACATACTCAATGTCAAATTCATTGAGTATCACGATCCACTTAGCTAATCTACCCAGGAGGGAAGCTTTGTTGAGTAAGTACTTTAATGGATCAATTTTTGCAATGATCCTTGTAGTGTGAGAAAGCATGTAATGTCATAACTTTTGGGAAGAAAACACCACCACCAAGCAAGCTTTCTCAATGACAAAATAATTTATTTCATAGGAGACCAATGTTCTACTGATGTAATAGATTGCTCTTTCTTTATTTTTTTGATCTCCTTGGGCCAATAGAGCACCTAGCAATGTTTTTGTAGCTGAGATATATAAGATTAATGGCTTCCCATGAATAAGAGGTATTAATATAGGTGGATTGGTCAGATATTGTTTGATTTGTTGAAGACCTTGTTCACACTCTTTATTCCATTCATAGGTCACACCTTTATGCAGAGTCTTAGTAAATGGCTATGACTTGTCAGCTAGCTGTGAGATGAAGTGTTGGATAGACTGAAGCCAACCTTGAAGACCTCTCATTTGATTGATATTGTGAGGTGGAGGCATTTCCATTATAGCTTGCACCTTTTCTGAATCCACCTCGATACCTTTGCGGAGATGATATAACCAAGCAATTTTTTGGAAGTTACTCCAAATACACATTTCTAAGGACTGAGACATAGTCTGAACTTTTCCATATGATCTAGTATAGGACCTAGATCAATAATATGTGCCTTCCTATCCATGCTTTTAGCAAGGGTGTCATCAATATAATCCTCCATTGTTTTGTGCATCATATCATGAAATATAGTAGTGACTACTCTCTGATACGTGGCTCCAGCATTCTTGAGACCAAAAGGCATAACATTCCAGCAGAAAGTGCCCCATGCACAAGTGAAAGCATTATTTTCTTGGTCCTTTAGCACAATTTTGATATGGTTGTAGCTAGAGAAACCATCCATTAGGGAGTACATTTCGTACCCTGCTTTCATATCCACAATCATATCAATGTTGGGTAGTGGGAAATCATCTTTTGGACATGCCTTGTTTAAGTTCCTGAAGTCTATGCAGACTCTAAGAGATTTTTCATGCTTCAACACTAGAACTATGTTGGAGATCCATTTTGCATATTCAATTTCTCTGATGAATCCAGCTTTTAGGAGTTTCCCTAATTTTGCCTTGACAAGTAGAGCCACATGTGGATGCATTTTTCTGAGTTTTTGCTTGACTGGTTTTACTCTAGGAGCTATTGATAGGTGATGCATGATAAGACCGGTATCTACACCAGGCATGTCAAAGTATGTCCATGCAAATTTTATCTTTTTCTCTTTGATGAAATTTGTGAATTCTTTGAGTTATTCTACAGACATTGATTTAGCCACAAATAATGTGTGGATGTTCTTCTGTACCCAAATTTACTGGCAGAGTTGGATAAATTAGCACAGATGGTCATTCCTAGAAATGACTCAGAAGAACATCAAGTATCTCATCCTCAGGCACCTCGGAGAGGTTTTAACCTTCGAATACATCTATTATTTTTACTTTTTTCAGCTTTGACAATGCCACAATGTGGTTTTCACCATCAGAGAGCCTTTTTTTTTCTTTTGATTTTATGAATAAGATACTTGGTATCACTTTCGATCATGCTGACATTGTCTTCGCTAGTGGAGGAAATTACAAGTTCAACAATGTGGAGATAACAGGCTAGAGCATAGTCATTCTGCAATGTGAGGACTTCGTTGGATGAGGAAGGGGAATTCCAGTCTATTAGCTAAGGATATTGGAGTGAGAGAGAAGTGATAGGTTCAAGTGCATTCAAGGTATAATCATCGAAAGTGGGGACTAGTAAGTTGAGACCTAGAGAAATCTCATCCATAGGTGTATTCGAATCCCTTTGACTCTTAGTGACCATAGTAGAAGACACGTTAACATCTATGGAATCAAACTCATTAGACCTTATACTAGAACCTTCACCTATGTTGAGAAGGTTTTCAGATGTATGTGTAGTATCAACATTCCTGTCAAAGGATCCTTCTAAAAGATTGTCAAACTCATATTCATGGGAATCTATGTTTGAACTCTGACTAGGATGTTTGCACTATGAAGGTTTGAGAGTTCTTATGACACCAGCTTGTTCTTGTGCAAACTTCTCTTGAAACTGTGATGGTATGTATAGTTCACCATGGAAACCAAGGTCTTGTGACACTTTCCATTGTTTTTATGTCAGAGAAGTGAATGGAATAGCACCATTAGAGTCACTACCAGCCTTGGCTGTACTGACATGTGTTATGACATCTTCTGGATCAACAAAGAATGCTGCTAGATCTAGAGGAATAGGGGAAGGAAAGTAATCCTCATCGGAGATATCCTCTAAGGTGTCCACTGTAGCTATGCCCTCAGGTTCTGATTATGGTCCAAGTTCATATTCAGATACAAATTTGTTAATCCCTAGATGGAACAAGATCTTATTGAAGCCTAAACTAGTTGTATCTTTTTTCCTACAACCCATAGCTTTAATAGGTTCAACTAGCCCATTACCATTCATCCCTATTGGACCACTCCCTTTGTATTGGAAGAATTTCATGATTTTAAGACCTCCACTATTGGGATATATTTCATGAGATGGGGTGGTCTATTTAGATATGTCCTTTCTTTTCTAAAGCCAATCTTTAACAGCTCTTTCCTCATCTTCATCTTCTAATGGTGTTGAAGCCCATACAAAGACACCATCATAAACTATTTTAGCAGGAGTAGTAGAAGATTTATTGTTCTCACAAGGTCTCCCCTAAGAACGAGGAGATGGAGGTAGAGCTTCTAATGATAGCACATGTTCTATTTGATACCTCCATACCTATCTCTTTGATTTTTAAAGTCTTTTCCATGTCTCTAAGCTTGGCATCTTAGAATTCTATGGATTCTCTGTTAGTAGGAACAAAACTATTAGCTGACTGTGTGAGCATATTAGAAGAATAGCCCATATTAGCACGAACTATCACTTCTACATCGTGGAAAGGAAACTTGATACACTATGATACATAGAGGGAACCGCTTGCATTTCATGGATCCACGGTCTTCCCAATAGGATGTTATACACAAGAGGAATATCCAACACTTGACAAGTGACATCTCTTTCAATAGGTCCAACCCGAATAGGTAGCACAACTAAACCTTTAGACTTTCTTTCTTCTTTATCATAGGCTTTGATAGTAATTTTCTTGTGAAAATCTATGAAATCTTCATCATATCCTAGCTGAGTGAGAAAGTGAGTAGAGTAGATGTTGAGGCCAACACCATTATCAGTAAGGACGCGGTGGATGCACTTTTGGTCAATCGTGACCTCTATATGCAAAGGGGCATTATATGGGTGGCTTACTGAATGTTCATCTTCTTTTGAGAAAGATAGATAGTGTGGTGAATTCAAGTGACCCACTATATATTGAAACTGATCAAGATTAATGTCTTTGGGGATGTTAGCCTCTGCAAGGGCTTTATCCAGAATCTGCCTGTGAGGAGGTGAGTCTTCAACAACTCAAAGATGGTTATTTGAACATTGGTTCTTTGCAGCTGGTTAAGAGTGCTATAATTAGTAGTAGGAGGTGTGGGGACCTTTTTTTTGGTCTTATTGGCAAGGCCAACATCATCTTTATCCACAGGTTGCTTCAGTGTAGATGTAGTAGCAGTAGGGTCAGGACCCTTAAGAGTGATCTTAGCGTGGGATCTGATAATGTTGTTTGCACAATCTTGAGATGATTTAGGTTCAGACAAGCAAGACCCAGGGCCTCTCAAGACAAATGGGGTCTTAGGCTTAGGAGAATTCCCACTCCCCTTGATAGTAATCACATCACAATACTCAACTTTGACAGGTTCGATCATGTTGATGACATTTTCATTAGTGGTATGAATGTAGTTAACCTTGGCATTATTGTTCTTAGTGTTGGAAGACTCACCTTTCTTGTGAGGAGGAAAGGGATCTTTAAATGCCTGGTGATCTGAATTCTTATTATGATTATCCACAACAATATCACCATTATCAATCAGATCTTGGAACTTATCATGCAACTGAAGACAAGTAGAAGTCTTATGACCCTTGTTCTTGTGATAGTCACAATATGCATTGTCGTTCCACCAATGGGGTTGTGGTTGTAGATCATATGGATGCTTGTCCAAAGGAGTGAGAACATGGTTTTGCACCAAATTCTTGTAAACTACATCAAGAAGTTCTCCCAAGGAAGTGAATTCACGCTTAAGTCAAGGGGCCCAAGGTTTGTTGCTAGAGAATCTGGAAGGTGGTTGAGTGTTTTGTTGTAGCCTTTTCAGCAGTTTTGATAGCTTGTATGCTAGAAGTAATATTGAAAACTAATTTTGAAGGAGCTGAGGTCACATTATCAACCACTCCATCATTCACAATGTCCCTATTCTTATTAACAAACTTCCCTTTATCTTTTTTGGAAGAGGAGGAACCTTGTTTGTTGTCTTTGTGCAAGTCAATTCCCTTTTCTTAACCATAAATGCCTATATCCTCACAACTTGCTTAATCATGCTGTCAAAATTGAGGAGACCTTGAAGCTATACCTGATACTTAAAATCAGGAATGAGATTGTCCAAGAAGATGTTGAGTTTCTCAGATTTGGGTATTTTATAAGGATACTTGGTGCAAAGTTGTCTCCATCTATGGATAAATCTTAGGAATGGCTCCCCTTGTCTCTGCTTGAGATGGAAAAGGTCCCTGATATTGATGGGATGCTGTATGTTGTGACAATAATGCTGGATAAATAGATTTTTGATCTCATCAAAAGTCTTAAAGTTGGTGGGTAGTCGAGAAAACCACTCCATGGCAGGCCCACCCAGACTTTGGGGAAAGAGACGCATCAAATAATTTTGATCATGAATTAACTCCATAGATAGGGCCCCAATTTCTCTTAGATGATCTTGAGGATTGGTGGTACCTAGATATTTATCATTTTTAGGAGGTTCCACACCCTTGGGAAAAGGTGGCATATGAAGACTCCTATCAAAAGGAAAAGGATAGATGCTCTCCATCATGAATTGTTGTGCGGGTTTGTCCTTATCCTTTACAAGTTGGCTAATTTAGTTTTGCATATCTTGAATCACCTTTTGCAATTTGGTAGTCTCAGTCTCTTCCTCTTTAGTCACAAGTGTTTCCACTTTGAAATCTAGGGGTAGCTTAACTCCTTGGTTTGCCAATTCTAGAAAATATTTCTCTTTATATTCTGCAAGGAGAATTTCCATCATCTTGATGAGACCCTTATTAGATTTCACTACATCCATGTCATTTTGAGTAATCGAATCATCATCATTACCGAGGATCTCATAAATGCTTGGGTTTTGATCTTGACTCTGGTCATGTGGAGGAGGGCAATGGTGATGTGCTTGATGATCAGCATGGGATTGTTGATTTTGATCATTTTGATATTGATCATGGGCCTCATTGTATTGACCTTGTAGGAAGTCGAAAGGACTTCCCATGTTGCTGATGTGGGATTGTTCCATGTGCACAAGTTTAGTGTGAGTGTCTGTATTGAGCTGAGAGTTTGTGGCCAATGTAACTTTTGGTGGGTCAAAGGGGTCGATGGGTTTGGAAGGACCAATAGGTTCACAAGGATATATAGTATTAAAAGGATCAATAAGGTAGCAAGGATTGTCAAGAAGATCAACCCAAGTAAGTGACCTTCCAAAGTTTTGTTGATCTAGAAGAAATGAGTTCTATTGATCTTGAAACAATAGTTCAAGTTGTCTTTGAAACAAGGAATTATAGCACTACTAGAACACCGGTTTCTGATTCAGACTAGGATCTATACTAAATGGAGAGGAGGAATGTGAGGATCACTCTTGACTATCATATTGAACAATAGGTTCAGAATGACCTCTTCCTTGATTATGAGAACTACCTTTACTTATTCCAGAACCATGAATGGGAAATATGTTGCCGCTTCTAGTCATAATAGGCATAGATGAAGATAAAATGAGAGAGGACTTAGGATGAAAATTAGAACTCTATCTCTAGAAATAGAAAAAAAAAGAGATAAAGGTTGGAATAGCCAAGATGTGCAATGTACCTGGCATGAATCATCAAGAATATGGCTAGAATAGCCGAGATGTGACTATCACGTCGCAAGGTACAAAACAACAGAAAGGTAGGACAAAGAAAAAAGAGACAAAATGAGTTTGAGCAAGAGTCGGTCAGTTCACAACTTGAGACAATTAGTTTTAGACTGCAGATGATAGGGAAATAGGCAATCAGATCTCAAACAAAAATTTGATCAGGCAGAAAACTCATCAGTCAACAAGAAATAGCTCATTGTTTTGGCACACTAGGGTATAGACTCACACGAGAAAGTGTTGGTTCACTCGAGGAAATGCTTAAGTTCGCACGAGAAAATGAAAGCTCACACAAGGAAATGCTCAGTTTCTAGAATCTCACATGAGAAAGCTCTAGGTTTTGACAGATCAACTCAGTTTTTGAGACAAAAGTCAGATTTTGAGACACAGTCAGGATTTTTCTCTAACAAAATTTCTAGATTTAGGACAATATTATGATAGTTTAGATCAACAAACTTAGTTTGAATGTGAAAAGCAATCGTTAACAAGCACAAAGTTTTGATCAAGCAATAGTGATGCAAGAAGTAGTCACAAATAGTTCTACCAAGGACAAGGCAACCTGGCAGAATCATGTGAGTCTTTGTTTAATCAGGATTGGGCAGTTTAAGACTTGAAACAAGCACTTAGTTATCCCTACAAAAAAATGGTAGAGAAGAAAAAATATGTGCCTCACTGCTTATGTGTATGCGTGCACCTCACACAGCCGTGTCACCCCCTAGAGGGTGCCAATGTTTTTGGTGTTTCCAGGGACTAAATAATATATGTTCAAAGGTTACCCTTAAAGCAAGGGGCCAGCATCATATACCACCTTCAATAATCCAGGTGCATACGTATGATGAGAATCTAGGGGAGAGATTCTTCCCCTCCCCTATGCAAATATTATGAAGTTTTTAGTGGGCTTCCTTTCACAATAACCTTCTGTGTCCCTGATACAGGGCTTGGGCCTCGCAGCCACACCAACACTTGAAAGTCATACACCCCCGCAAGCAGGGCTAGGAGTGGCGCCGCTCAGTACAACAGATAAGGATTTCTCAAGATGATAGTAAGAATCATGAGAAATAATTTACCATGGCTTTGGAGTCTTTGGAATTGAAAAAGAATACTTTATTATAGTGAGGTGGAATCACTGGCGATAGGTGTGTAGTCACTTGGGTCATTCCTAGAGGTTCAACTTCCGGCAGGCCCTCTAAAGGTGACATAAAACTTGGTTCAAATTCAAGGGTTGGATTTTCTGATTCTCTCAAAGAGAGAAGAGCATACTTTTCTACCCCTTCACCTTACCCAAACACGCAAGACATATTCATCACCGAGCTAACTCTCCTCCAACCAATTCACAAGCTTTTGGGTTTCTCATTCTCTCAAAGAGAGAAGAGCATAATCCCCTGACAAGTGAATGTGCTAAAGGTTTCCTAACTTTCCTTTCTTCCCTAGGTCTCCATCATGTTAGCAATGTCTAGGTCTCAGATTCATTTGTGGGCATCATTTCCATGTAACAAAGAGCCTATTACCCTATTTTTCTATCAACATTCCCAAGAAATTTTAAGAAGGCCCTAATTATACTATGTGATGAAAGCAATAAACAAGCACAATGTTTTAAAATTATCTTCGACAATCATCCTGCAAGCAAACTGTTAGCAAGTTTATGTCTTCATCAAGTGACCTGCAGCCCACTGTTACCCTGTCAAAGAAATCAGAGAGATAAAAAGAACAGCATGTGAAAATAATTAGGAAAACAGTAACAGTAATTGTAGAAACTATGAAATTCTAGAGACTATCACCAAGTCTCACGTGAGGAAGTACAAGGTTTCATGTGAGGAAATGCAACAACTGGCACGATAAAGTTCTTTTTCACGTGAGAGATTGCTAATGAAAGCACAACTTTGCGTGGTATGCTAAGAATTCTCACGTGAGAATTTGCACACAGAAAAGTATAGACGTATAGTAGAATACATAATTTTGTCAGAAAATTTTTGAGAGAGAGATTAGAAATCAATTTTCTGCCCCATGGTGGCTGCCAAAATATATGTGTCTGAATGTTGACCTCTAAATCAGCCACAACACAACATAGTCATTGCTCAATCGTTGAATCGCGAAGATGAACATGAATTGCTCATTCCATAATTTTCATCAAATTGACCTGTTTCCTCCTATTTAGTTGGGGTGTTTATTTAATCTTAGAACACGAGCCAACAACCATAGACCATTGCTAAAATGAAGGATTTGAAAGCTTTGAAAACTGAAAGGAAATTTATTCTATATGAGAGATGCAATTGTACTCTAGGGATGAAGATGCAGATTTTAATCTAAGAAACTTGAAAGAGATAACAAAATTAAGCTACATGATAAATAAAAAAACTAAATTGAGATGAAGAATGCCATTAAGCTAAATGAGATTACACTAAATATGTAATAAAAGCTTTGAAATATGATAAAATTGAGACAATAATTCACTATAGTTTTGGTACTCTAAAATTGCCCTCCTCAAAAGAAGGAAAGAAGGTTCATAATATAGAAAAGCCTGAAGAGAGGATGAAGAGTTTCTTGGGAAGAAATGGCTGACTCTTCATCTTCATGGAGGAAGGTGAGACAAATATGAAGGAATTATTTAATTAAATAAATGAATTATTTCCACATAAGTGGCTTTTCACATTGTTTGATTTATTAAATTCAAGTGAGGATAATCCATTCAAATAACCAAATAATATTTAATTCCCTTTATGTGTATTAGCTAAAGGGGGTGGGATTAATTTAATTTAAAAGCACTTAGGACTTTACAATTAAATTAATTAATCATAGGGATTTTTAGCTAATAAATCTTGATAATTTAAGAATTAAATATAGTGTAAGATTTATGCAAATTTAGGTTTTCTGCATTTGAGACTAAGTCAATTAAAGATAATTAGGAAGGAGAATTTTCTTAGTACAATAGGACTTCAATGATGAGAATTTGAATAAATGCACCAAAATTGATTAGAATTGTAAGGTGCCAATTTTGGGGTATTACAGATACACCTAGTTTCAATGATGTGCTAGACAATCTTATCAAAGTTGAGGTTGACCTTGTAAATTTTATTGCAGATGAAAGGGATATAACTAATGGTCATTGGAAAGAGGTAGTTAGACAGTTAGATATTGTTACAACTTTTGGTTAGCCCTTAGAAAGGTAATTTCCTAGATGGGAGATGAAATTGAATAAAGGAAAATCTATTTGAACAATCAAATTCCATCAATTTTATCTTTTTGTGCATGGTTACTAACACAAAACTTGAGCATGTTTACAAGGAGAAAAATTATCTCAATAGGTACCTTGAATTTTACATCAAAATCTATGGGTAGCTTGTGTGGTCCAATTACATTGAATATTAGTTATCTTTAGAAAAAAGTGCTAGTTGACATTTTTTCAATGCCTAGTTTAACACACTGCAAATTTGGATACTTGATATGCTTTTCCTTGGATTTTTTCTTGTTTTTTTGCAGTTAGTTGTTTTTTCCTAATTGATCTATAGCTTGTTGCAATCCTTGTTCAATAAATGTATTTCCAAGATCACTTAGGAAGGGCTGAGAATGTTTTTCTTGAATTCATCAGAGTAGTTTCAAACTTATTCAGGTTTAACAAATGTAATGAGTGTTGTAGAGCATTCTAGAAAGAAATTAAAATTTTAGTATTGGATTTTTTGTCCTATTGAGTCTTATTTTAGTAAGAAAATCAATGTATGAAGATAATGATTCTAAGGTTAATAAATATAATCCATATTTGGTGATCTCCATTGTGTTGATTTTATGAGTTGTGAATTCAATAATTCGAAGTTGTTCAATTTATTCCACATTTTTCATATGTGTATGTTTTAATTCTAAGCTTTGATCAAAGATCAATTAAAATCCTAAAAATTAATTCATAAGTTCATAAGGTTGGCATAAGGATCATTATAAGAAGTCTAATCCTTTATTAGATTAATAGATTTTATTGTAATACAATAATAATCTAAGTCCTAGATCATTAGCAATTTTATGTCATTCATATAATGAGTTGTAAACTGAGAGTAATTACCAATGATAAGGGAATGATCTAAATAGGCTATAATTGTTATCTTGTTGGTTCAAGTTGTTTGGTTATACCATCTTTTGACCAAAAATATTTTTTATTATTTATTTTTATCTGTGCGATATGTATCTCATGCTCCATAACAATTGAGAATTAATGAGTAATTAACTCTTAGTTAGTACTTTCTTGTTATTGTTGAGCCTCTTATGAGATAATTTATTTATAAAATTTATGGTTGTATTTAATAAGGGTAGTATTTTACTGAATTAGGTTTACCATCCTTGGTCTCGCAGAACCAAAAGTGTAGGAGGATTTTTTAATCCCTATTAGTTGGCCCATTCATTCATGGGGGTTTGATCATTGGAGTTGGAAAGTCTACATAATTTGTAGTGATTTAATTGGTATCGATTGAATATAAAACTATTTTTTTGGAAACCAACATAGCTCTTTTCATGTTCTATTGAGGGAACCTTTGCAATTTTATAGAGAATCTATTCATGATTACAGAAGAAACATGGTCACAATAGAGAAGGATGAAAATAAGTTTACTTTAGTTACTATGAAGGAAGAAGAATGGAGAATGGAAAGGAATTTTAGTATGGTGAAGAGTTATTGTTCAGAGAAGGAAGCTATAGAGGTTAGTATGGATAAGAAGAAGGATCTTGAAGGTGAAGGCAAGTTGGTCTCTAATTGTAAGAAGGGTAAGGTGGCACAACAAAGGACCTTCATTTCTTAACAAATGAGGGTTTATAATAGAGTTAGATTGGTTATACAAAAAGAGGAGGTAGTAATCTGAGCTCTCATGTTGCTAGAAATTATGATAGAGGTGTTCAATAGAGGAGTAAGTTTATGAATCTGATAGAGGATAGTGTAGAGGTATAGAGAAAGAGAGTTGCAAATAAAGAGAATGTTTAGATTAAAAAAAAAAATGCATGGGATTTAAGTTCCACGACCAGTCAAATGTTCACAAGTTTCTCTTATAGAACATTTTATTTTACTCAGGGTGTCAGATGCAGGATCATTGATGCAGCAACTTCCAGAGGTCATAACTTTTGATTCAGATGTGGTTTTTTCCAAAATTTTACAAGAAGATGCACGAGGAAGAGGTAACAAAAATTCCAATTCAGCTAGGTTTGTTGGTGGCTGTTTCGACATCTTTTTGGGAGCCTGAAGTTTCATCTTGACCTCCAAAATTAGCTTTTTCTATTTCTTTCCAGTTTTTTGAGTTTTTCTTTTGTAATAAATCCGTAATCGTGTTTCTAATTTCATGGATTAGTTGGAAATTCATCTTGCCTTAGTTCAGAGATATTCTTGGGAAAAAATCAAGATTCTTAGGATGAGTTTTAAAAGTTAGCAAAAATGGAAAAAAAAAATTGTTTTTTCTCAAAAATCTGCCAAATATGGTAATTTTCAGAATTGTAATAAGTAGGAGTTTCCTTTCATTGTAGAGGTAGAGTAGATTGGATGCAGTTAATGAGAATTTGATGTTCTATTATTCTGGCATTGTGTTATTTTCTCTTAATTGTTGTTTCTCTAGTTTTGTGCTACACCATTTAGTATCAGAGCAGAAAGATGACTGGGAGAGGAAGAGGTAGAGGAAGAGGAGGTGTCACACTGATGCAAAGATTAATATTGGATATGTAGAGGTAGATTGAAAGACTCAATGAGTGACTGGATAATCAAGGAATACAAAAAGGGAATGAATCTAATGAAGAGGGAAACCGAGGAGGTTCTGACCAAAATGAAGAAAATATAGAAGAAAGGCTGGAAGAAATGAGCTATGAAGATAGAGTTCTTAGTACTTTAGAAGGAAGAAGTGAATCAATAAAGATTGACATTTCAGACTATGTTGGTATTCTTAAGCTAGAAGAATTAATAGACTGGATAAATGAGATGGGGAAATTTTTTGAATGGAAGCCTGTGACAGAAGAAAATAAGATGAAGTTTGCATGCACAAAATTAAAAGGATATGCAATGATATGGTGGGATCACCTCTAGAAGGAAAAAACTAGAAAGGAAAAGGAAAATATTAAGACATGGAGAAAGATGGAGAAAAAGCTCAAAGAAAAATTATTACCCATGGATTATTCACAAACTCTCTTTCAGAGGTTCCGAAATTTGAAGCAAAACTTGTCTTCAGTGCAAGACTATACATATGAATTCTACAAGTTGTCCATGTGCATAGAGAACCAAGAAAATAATGAGTAGATGGCTGCTAGATATATGAATGGCCTAAAGTTCTCCATCCAAGATGAATTGAGCATGCATCGTGTTAATAGTATGGAGGAAGCCTACCAATTAGCTCTAAAAGCTGAAGAAAAATAGAATAGGCAATATATCCAGAGGAATAGAGGTGTTCAAAGGGGTACCTCAACTTCATTTTGGGGAGGTTCTTTTAATGGTCGAGGAGAGCCTTATCAAGGGTTTGAAAAAATACAGACACTAGGCAAGATCCTTCAAATCAAGAAAGAGGAAGAGGGTTTCAGAGAGGATGAGGCTACAAAAGTGGAAGAGGCTAGGAAAACTAGAGAAGGCCTTTCACTTGTTTTAGGTGTGGAGGAGAAGGACACAGAGCCTTTGATTGCTCAAATTATAACATGAAAGAAAGAAATCAAGGAGGAAAGCCTAGAGTGAACCTGGTACAACTAGAATTTATAGCAGCAGGAGAAGAATAAGAAGTCCTACCAGATGTGGGAGAAAGTCTCATGATGAGGAGATCGATGATCATTCTAGAGAAGGAAGAAGTCCCTAAAATGCACTTTGATGATTCATGGCTTAGAACCAACATCTTCACAACTAGATGCACTTCATGTGGAAAGGTATGCCAAGTTATTATTGATGGGGGTAGTTGTGAGAATATGGTAGCTAAGGAAATGGTAGAGAAATTAAATCTGCAATGTGAGAAACATCCATGTCCTTACCATATTGCATGGCTTAAGAAAGAAAATGAGGTTACTGTTGATAAAAGATGCTTGGTTATTTTTACTATAGGAAAAATCTATAAGGATGAGATATGGTGTGATGTTATTCCTATGGATGCTTGTCATATTTTGTTGGGAAGGCCAAGGCAGTACGATAGAAAGATCACGCATGGTGGAGAATAAAATACATATACCTTCTGGAAGGATGGCTCTAAAGTGACTCTCATACCACTTAAGGATGAGAGGAAGAATGAAACCATTTTGTCGGAAAAGGATGTTGTCAAAGAAATGAAGGTGACAGGTTGCTTCTATTCATTGGTAGTAAAAAGGGGTGAAGAGCTAGAAAACATAGTACCACATGATGCAGTAAAGATATTAGAAGAATTTACTGATGTTATTCAAAATGAAATACCTAACAGTCTCCCACCAAAAGGGATATACAACACCATATTGATCAGATTCCTAGAGAAACTCTTCCTAATCAAGTAGCTTATCAAATGAACCCAACACAACATGCAGAGCTCAACAAGAAAGTAACAAAAGTAATTGAGAAAGGCCTGGTTAGAGAAAGCACTAGCCCATGTGTTGTGCCCACATTTATGACTCCAAAGAAGGATGGAACATGGAGGATGTGCATTGATAGTAGAGAAATTAATAATATCACTATCAAGTATTGGTTTCCTATTCCTCGCATAGAGGATATGATGGATGAATTAGTAGGGGCCAAATACTTCAGCAAGATTGATCTATGAAGTGGATACCACCATATTCGAATTCATGAAGGGGATGAGTGGAAGATAGCTTTTAAGACTAGGGATGGCTTGTATGAATGGATGGTTATGCCATTTGGGCTTTCTAATGCACCAAGTACATTCATGAGATTGATGAATACTATTTTACGATCCTACATTGGTAAGTTTTTTGTAGTTTATTTTGATGATATCCCAATTTTTAGAAAAAACAAAGGAGAACACCTACAACACTTGAGGATC
The DNA here is from genome assembly GCA_018584345.1 of Thuja plicata. Lineage (NCBI taxonomy): Eukaryota > Viridiplantae > Streptophyta > Pinopsida > Cupressales > Cupressaceae > Thuja > Thuja plicata. The sequence continues at coordinate 85,008 of MU226914.1, read as the reverse complement.
ATCCCAAGTGTCCTGAGGAAAGAGAAGCTTTGTGCAAATTTAAATAAGTGCAGATTCATGCAAAATAGTTTGACTTTTATGGGCTTCATCATTTCTAGAGATGGTGTTCAGATGGATCCAGAAAAGGTCCAAGCAATCCTAGAATGGCCTATTCTATCCAGCATAGTAGGGGTCAGGAGTTTTCATGGATTAGAAACCTTCTATAGAAAGTTTATTTGAAATTTCAGCAATATTGTCACGCCCATAACAGATTATACGAAAGGAAAGAAATTCACATGGACAACAAATGTTGAAGAAAGTTTCTAGTTCTTGAAGAAAAAGGTAACTAAAGCTCCTATATTGGCACTTCCAAATTTTGATAAGGTATTTGAAGTAGACTGTGATGCTTCCCATGTTGGAATAGGTGATTTTCTTAGCCAGGAAGGTAAACCAATAACCTTTTTTAGTGAAAAGTTAAATGACGTGAGGAAGAACTATTCTACCTATGATTTAGAGTTTTATGCTATTGTAAAAGCCTTAAGGCATTGGAGGCACTATTTGGTCCCACTAGAATTTGTACTATTTACAGATCATTTGGCCTTAAAATATGTGAACACACAAAAGAAGTTGAATAGTAGGCATGCTAAATGGGTGTCTTTCTTGCAAGGGTATAGTTTTGTTTTGAAGCATAAGTATGGAAAGCAGAATTAGGTTGTAGATGCCCTCAGTCGACGTGTTACATTAATAACTACAATGGAAACAAAGGCCATTGGTTTTGAGTCTATTAAATTTTTGTATGAGGCTGATGATGATTTTTGGGAAATTGTAGAAAATATTAAAGAGCCAACAACTAGTCTTTCAGATCATATGAGAGAAGAATACTTTCTGCAGGATGGTTACCTCTTTAGAGGAAAACAACTTTGTATACCAGCTGGTTCCATGAGGGAAAATATTATCCACAAATTTAATAGTGGTGGTTTGGCTGGTCACTTTGGGAAGGACAAGACAATAGCCTTGGTTGCAGATAAATACTATTGGCCAAAACTAAAAAGGGACATTACTAAGTATGTGGCAAGATGCAGAATCTGTCAGGTGGCTAAGGGTCACTCCCAAAACACAGGCTTGTATATACCTCAACCTGTACCCATCAAGCCATGGATAGATTTGAGTTGGATTTTGTAGTGGGACTTCCCCGCACCCAATGAGGTGCAAATTCTATTTTTGTTGTTGTTGATAGATTCTCTAAAATGGCTCATTTTATTGCTTGTAAAAAGACTAGTGATGCCACAACGATAGCCAGCTTATTCTTCTTAGAAGTTGTTAGCCTCCATGGAATTCCAAAGACTATCACATCTGACAGGGATACTAAATTTTTCATTCATTTCTTGAGGACCTTATGGAAGAAGATGAGAACATAGTTACAGTTTAGCAGTGCCTATCATCCCCAAACTCATGGGAAAACTGAGGTGGTCAATAAAAGTTTGGGAAACCCGTTACAATGCATTGTTGGTGAAAAACCCAAGCAGTGGGACTTGGTGTTGCCTCACGCCGAGTTTTCTTAAAACAGTTCTCTTAACAGATCAATTGGTAAATCTCCTTTTCAGATTGTATATGGTAAGAATCCTCAGGGTGTTTTGGACCTTGTACAACTTCTTGTGCAAGATAGAATTAGCGATGATGGGGAAACATTTGTTGAACACCTTCAACAACTTCAACAAGATGTCAGTACTAAGTTACAGGATAGCGATGAGAGATATAAGGTTGTTGCAGATATCAGTAGAAGGAGACAAACATTTAATACATGTGATTTGGTGATGGTGTACTTGAGAAGTGAGAGATTTCCTACTAGCACATATCATAAGCTGAAATACAAAAAGATAGGTCCTTGTCGAATTCTGAAGAAGATCAATGATAATGCTTATGAGGTTTGTTTACCAGATGATTTGGATATTTCTCCTATGTTTAATTTTTTTGATTTGTATGCATTTCATGGAAATATATCTGAGTCAGATAGTAGAGATAAAGTGGATTGGCATCACCACCTTCCAAGTAAAAAGAAGGAAAAGATTGCCCACATTCTAGATATACAGTCTACAGTCACACAGAATGGTCATTACACCAGGTACCTCATTCAGTAGGAGGTATTACCAGTGACATATAGCACCTGGATCTCAAAGTGGGAAGTGATGAAGTTTGACCCCACAAAGTTACAGCAGTTCATAGACAACCACTTGTAGGAGTTACATTCTTTTAAAGAAGGGGAGAATGATGCAGCAACTTCCGGAGGTCATAACTTTTGACTCGGATGTGGGTTTTTTCTGAAATTATATAGGTAGATGCGCGACGAAGAGTTAATGGAAATTCCAATTCAATTAGCTTTGTTGGTGGCAATTTCAACATCTTTTTGGGAGCCTAGAGTTTCATCTTGACCTCCAAAATTAGCTTTTTCTATTTCTTTCCAATTTTTTGAGTTTTGCTTTTGTAATAAGTCCAAAATCGTGTTTCTAATTTCATGGATTAGTTTGCAATTCATCTTGCCTTAGTTGAGAGATTTTCTTGGGAAAAAATCAAGATTCTTAGGATGAGTTTTAAAAGTTACCAAAAATGGAAAAAAAAATCTATTTTTCTCAAAAATCTGCCAAATATGGTAATTTTCAAAATTATAATAAGTAGGAGTTTTCTTTCATTGTAGAGGCAGAGTAGATTAGATGCAGTTAATGATAATTTGAGCTTTTTTTATTCTGGCATTGTGTTATTTTCTCTGAATTGTTGTTTCTATGGTTTTGGGCTACATCAATCATCTTAGGGTCTTTGCAATCTTGCATCAACGAAAAAAATATTTCCTTTAGTTTTTTTTTTATTTTCCAGTTGGGCAGTTTTTAATGTTTTTTACAAAACATAGGAAGAGGAGTGCATTATATCCCTAAAAAAATATTTTCAGCCTTTGGTGACCATGTTTTTGAAATTTTTGAAGGTCTTTCAGATTAAGCTCCTGAAGATTTCAATTTTCCTAACAGTTCTAGTGCCCCTAGTAGTTCTGGTGGAGAATTAATAGCAACTCCAAGTTTCATACCAATAGTTAATCTTACATTATGATTATAGGACATAATAACCTAACCAAAATAACTGAGCCATAATAAACCAAGGAGAAAATAACCGAGGGTCATAATAACCCAATCCAAAATAACTCGCAGTAAAAATAACCCATGTACAAAATAACCCCATAAGATTATAGAGAAAGGAAAACAAAATTTATAAATTACAAGAATATTTCTTAAGAAAAAATTAGTTAAATTTTCAATTAAAGTGTCAAATTATGATCAGTGCCTCTTATATAATATAAAATATTATTAGTACCATAACCATCAACTATTCTTTTTAGTATTTCTTTGTGTTCAGGGGATTTTTTCATGCTTGGTTGTGTAGTGTATCCAACCATATATTTCTCTATTTTATTCTCTTGGAGACCATGTTCTTTTTTCACTGCTTTGATGAATTTTGAGATTGAGATATGTGATGATTGAAGCAATTCACAAAATCCTCTATGCCTTAAATCACTAGAATTATTGAATTTGGGAAGAAGATCTTCAATAGCTGAATAACAGTTCCACATTGTGATTGGAAACATGGGTAACCGTTTGTTTCCTCTTCTATTTATTCTTTGAATCCATGTCTCTTCTAAATAATCAATTATGGGTTGCAAAGTCTCCTCATATTCTATATAATAAGGAGATTGTAGAAGTGTTTCGAGTGCATTGATTACATATATCTAAGGCACAAATGCTAATGGAACAAGTTTTTTGATCTCAAATGAAAAAACATCGTCGACACTGTAACATTTTTGTAGACCTTCTTCTTGAAATTTCCTCCAAAAGAAATGAGAGAAATGGAAAAATCATCCTCAAATAGTGAAATTTGGAAAAATTTCAGAAATAGATCCCTTGAAACCTAATTCAAAATTAATAAGTATAGTTTTTGGGTTTAGATCACGTTGTAGTTTTTTTTAATTTTAGAAGTACTTGTGTATAAGTGGATCTTTTTTTTTTGGTCATAAGAATATAGATGACTGGAAATATTGCATCATTTTTTAAGCAATGAATTGTGTACAACTGCTAAAAAATACTTGATACTATTTTAAATGTACCATCACTAAACCAATTTTTAGGTTCTTTTAGTAATTGCAAATTTTGTGTGGTGGTGAATATTAAAAAATGATTCTCATCATTACTATAATGAAAAAGAAACTTTTCCCCTCTATTGGTAATTATATACTCTATTGGTAAGATAAGATATCTCGATGTCTAAGGATTTGGTGGTGGTGCTTGAAATCTTATTTTTTTCCTTCCAATCAATTTGGATAATGCATTGGTTGATGGTATTGCTCCTGCTATTGGTAATGAAATATTAGAACATGTAGTAGAAATGATATTTCTTGTAGAGTCTTGAGTCAAGCACGCCATGTATTTCATTTCATTCAAATTCTGTTTGACCATGATCATCTCAATTTTTGGAGCATCATTATGTCCTGTCATGCTAATCACATCACTAGATTTTGTTTGTGTTGTAGTATAGCACCGACTTGAACATTTATTTATAAAATAGTTTTCACAGCACCAGATCATTTTATTGACACCTCGATGAAGAAAAAATGTGTAACCATTTAAAATAAGTAATTTCTTTTTTTTTGACTTGTTAAAAATTGAAGAGGCATTGTATATATTAAAAAAAATGAATAATTTCTTGATTCCCTAAACGTATATTTATTTTTTTATACTTTTATACAAACCCCTAGGAAAATTTAACATAATGTTCAAAAAATTATATTAAAAAATACATTTTCTATGAATTTTTTATTTCTCTTTTTTCTGATCACTCTACACACTCTTAATTATTCTCCCCTTCTTCCTTCATTTAATTCTCTAAACTCTACCACTTTATATATCTTGTTAATGCCTCTTCATAATGCCTTTTGACTTATATCTTTTCATAATAACTCTTATTTAGCTTATTCCCACAAATTTTTCTTTATTTCTATAATTATTTACAATTTTATAAGTTATTTAAGCATATTATAGATGTTTTAAGGCTATTTTAGGGGTATATAATAGATATATGGTCTAAAAATGACTTAAATATCCTCTATGGTGCCTCACAATCCATTTTTAGCATATTAACTTGATCCAAAATGACCATGGGTTGTTTAGTCCATAGGTTATTTTTACCATGGGCTATTTTGTCCATGGGTTATTGTAACCCTAGTTTATTGTGTCCTTAGGTTATTATGGTGGGTTTATTATGTCCGAGGTTATTTTGGTCAGGTTATTATGTCCGGTTACCATGTCCTATGTTATTTATTTATTTTGGAGGATGACATATGTTAATAATACTTATTGTCTATATTTGGCTAAATTATACTCAAGAACATTGAACAATCTCTACATCAAAAGGAATTGAAACTTATCTCAAGGTGGGTGACATATAATCCTACTAAATATTTTTATTTTTAATAGAATGATAATTCAAGTAAACTATAACTATGATTTTCTATATGTTGTACGGGATAGTTGGTGGAAAAAGTCATGTTTGACAGAAATGGATTTTTCACGACAAATGATCGTAGAATGGTACATATCTGTGGATATATTTGAGCTAGAGTATTCAAATATATAGAATTAACCTTACCAAAAATTACTTTGTGTTAGCACCCATTGATGATATTTATGACACCTATGGAACAATGGAAGAGTTGAGAATTTTCACAAAGGCAATTCAGAGATGATTTCATACAACTGGATTTGATACTTCTCTTTAAACCATGTTAATTATATATTTTTACTTCATTTAGAGAGGATACCTCTGTAGTAGATAAGTTTCCAGACTATATGAAAATTACCTTCAAAAGATGGTATTAAATGATTAATAAAATAAATATGGAGGTGACAATGCAACAAGGGCATGACACACTTCATTACATTAGAAGATATGTATGTAATTGAATATATATATATATATATATATATATATATATATATATATATATATTTTCACTTTGTATATCCTAATTTTCTAAAAATTTACTTTTTAGAAGTGTTTCACTATGCACATACACTAATTGTACTATGGGAGAAGGACATCAATGCTCTAATGCATGAAAGAGAGTGGTCAAAAATTGGGTACATACCAAGCATAGAAGAGTACTTCAAGAATTGTTTAGTATCATTTTCTATTGGATCATCTACACATGGAGGCTATTTAATGGGTGAGGCTATAACAAATATTGATCTTCTAGTCATACAATAACCCTAATTCTTTTCATCCTACAGCCTTGCAAGCACAAATAATGAATGATATTGCTACTATGGAGGTAATTAAAATTTCAATTAGCTATGATCAAGATTGGAAGAAAAAACATTCTAACTATGTTTCTTATTTTTTATAGAATGAGAAGTTTCAAGGACAACCACGGTCACTTACAACATGTTATTTGAAGGAGAATCCAAGTTCTACAAAAGAAGATGTTGTAAAGCCCTTTAGGGAAATTAACGATGATACCCTGAAAGAAATGAACTATGAATACTTGAAGTCAATTGGTGAACCCCCAAAATGTTGTGAAAGGGTTATTTTTTAGATAAGGGTATGTACTATGCTCTTCTAAAGGTACAAAAATGAAAATGGTAGTTCCATGAAGGATCGTAAAGAATATAAGGAAAACTCTTACCAAATATGTTCCATTATGGTGATACATATATTATATTTATTACATCACAATCCATGATAGCTATATTGGGATAAAGAAATGGAAAACAAAATTTCCTTTAAATAATTGACAAAAGTGAGAAATCTAATGATAGATTCATTACAACTCCACTCTCATATAGACAGTTTATGGTATTGTTAGCTTTCACAGTCATACTTTGATCAAAAGGTATATTGTGTTTATGGTATATTTATTACCTACCGAGTTATGTTTGATTAATAATTATAATTAATATCCTTTATTTGGAAACAACAAGGTAGTTAGTTGGATGGAGAGAAGTCTTTATATAAAGGCTTTGAATCTACTATAACATTTACTATTTTATAAGGTAATATCTTTCATATTTTATTCCCTTGTTTTGTGTTTGTACAATTTTAGTAAGAGCTATATCTTCTAAGACTTGTCCATGGAAAATGTTTAAAAGTGCATAGACAAAAATTGATTTTATATTTTACATTCACAAACTATGATTGTATATTGACATGTTTTAAGTGAAAGCACATTATAGAATATGTATACCTGACATTCTAGCTATCCCATATATATATATATATGTGTGTGTGTGTGTGTGTGTGTGTGTGTGTGTGTGTGTGTGTGTGTGTGTGTGTATA